>JAEAOA010001402.1:1565000-1787500 GCA_016746295.1 Potamilus streckersoni
TACATTCTTTGCGTAATTTACAAATTTGTCAATTATGAAATCATTACTGACAAAAACACATCTTTATGGTTGTTCTGGCATGGGAACGAATGGCCGTCTCTCTTTACAGTACGATACAACATAAACACCTAAAGTCCAATAATATGTGTATGAGAGTGAAACATTGATCCAATGTCATGAAAATTTAATCATTCCATTTAAAAATGATTAAGACAAGTTGTGCAAAATGTCGTAGTTTTTCTCATAAGTCTTTGTGTTAATGCGGTAAAGGGAATCTGGGAATGGGTGGGTCTATGTTACAAACGTATTTAACCAGGTTTTGTCATTTAAATGCATATGAAAATATGAAATTTCACAATAAAATCATACATTATTTGCCGTACATCTCTTTCGACCACCTAAATTAAATAAATGGAGCTATACATAATCTCTTTGTAAAATGGTATTTTTGTTTTCTTGGTCGAGTCAGACCCAATGGTGGTTTGATCAAATGATAAACAAGTAGGTAAAAAGTTACAAACTGGCACCAGACACTGGAAACATAAGGGAGATTACTTATTTCAAACTGATATTAGTTTCAAGACTTATGTCCCTTAGACAATATGTTCAAAATATGCAAGACAAATTTATATGAAATTGAAATCAGTAAATAAGAGGGGGGGCTCTACTGTAATGGTAAATAATAGACTTAATTTGGATTTTTTTTAAACCGTAGTTTTAACAATATTTCAGTCATATTGCTACAATGTCTACAGTGTGGCAGTTTGTAGTGATGTCTAGCACTGGAGCATCATGCTGCAGACATGTAGCATGATCTCCCACACAGTCACATTATCCTAACACCAGACCGAACAGTCCTAACTCTAACCTCTTAATGCTGAGCTCCAAACGAGGCAGCTGATAGTACCATTTTTTTGTAAGTCTTTGTTATGACTTGGCCGGGGATGGAATAGACTTAAGTAAGCAATTTGCTATTGCATACAAAAGATCAACATTTGTCTACTATATTTGTTGTATAAGTTTTTTAACATGTCATAATGATTATAATGATTCTAAAAGGCACAGTATTTTCAGATTATCGTGGATCTGTATGATACCATTCATAAGAAATAGGAGGAATTCGTTATTATTATATGGCTGGTATTTGCTCAAAGATGCAGTATGGTTTTTACACGTCATCCAATGTCTTCCGACGCCACCATGGTCTTCCAGTACATCCAATGTAAAGAGTGCTAATATATTCAGTATAAATGGCGCAATAAAAAAATATACATAAAGACTGATTAAATTTGCTTCAATGTAGCACACACCCCTCCCCCATATTCAATGCTCAGTTCGGTATTATGTTTAAACATCGACTTCAAGTCACCGTCGAATTAAGCTTAACATTTTGCCGAGTCATTATTGCTAGTAGTAAATAAATCGAATGATAACCACCAGAGCCGTTTTCAAAAGTTTGGGGGCCCTAGGCACAAACTCTAACCTTAAAAGTAACCTGAATTGCACCTCAATTCCTCAGTCTCAGATATAGAGTATTGCATTGCATTTCCATGTGCATGTGTGTCATTTGTTACATTTATTAATATAGTACTAAACTGCTAACACAACGGACACTGAAATTTTGTTTTTGGGCTTAGCGGGGAACCCTGCTGATCGCATTCCTGTGAACGTGCTTCCCGTACCTATGCCTTAAAACCGCACTGATAACCGCCCGAGCTTTTTTGTCAGATGCTCTCGAGTGGGCAATGGGGTTGGGAGTTAGGATCGAATAACAGGAGAAGGAGAATGAATAAGTGGATTGGAGTGGGTGATGGGAAAATGCTTAGAGGCATAACTTCTTGGATAAAATATTATATTTTTGATTGATATCATTCTTTTATTTTCCAGCATTTATCTGACACTGAAATGGACCCAATGTCGCTGAGGCGCAATCTTCTTCTATTGCTGAAAGCAGATGACAATCTCTACATTCAAAAGTTTGAACACTTCTTCACAGAGGCGCTCGGTGAAGTATGTATACCTTATTCATAAATCTCTCTCTCTCTCTCTCTCTCTCTCTCTCTCTCTCTCTCTCTCTCTCTCTCTCTCTCTCTCTCTCTCTCTCTCTCTCTCTCTCTCTCTCTCTCTCTCTCTCTCTTATATAGGGACCCTGAGTGACCGACTTGTATATGGTGCTTGCATTTACAGATCATTAACATGACATCTGTCTCCGTGTACTTGAGTCACGGCTCACGCAACATGGGTAAGCGAGAAAGGTTGCTAGTAAGTTCCCGAGGGTCGGTGATTCTTCCCGGGAATTTTGCAGGTTGATTCAGAACCAATTATACTGACCCCACCCATAGTCCATCTGGAGCAACTGGCGTTTTAACTTTTAACACACCAAACACAAATCTCTCTCTCTCTCTCTCTCTCTCTCTCTCTCTCTCTCTCTCTCTCTCTCTCTCTCTCTCTCTCTCTCTCTCTCTCTCTCTCTCTCTCTCTCTCTCTCCAACAGAACATCAGTCTAGTTTTGCAAGTAAATACTAAATAGTCAGAAAAGTAATATGTATATCTCTAAGTTTCCAGGCTTATAAGCTTCCTTCAGTATTTTCCCTACATGTAGCATTTCTTTTAATTTAATATCGCTTTCAGATTACATGGATTAGTCTTTGCATATGCTAGAAGGTAAATGTTTCCCTTTTCAATGTTTCTTTGCGTTGAAATATAGAGTCTTGAGAATCCTTGTAAACTTTTGGTCATTTTCTAAATTGATGGGGATGAGTTTTATCCATTGTTATAGATTAAAAGCCTCTGTACAACGTAGATTTTCATTTCCAGGACCACACAGACCCTTCAGGAAAAGAGGTATTCCGTATGTTGACGCCTTCAAAAGACCGTGACTATCTGTCCAGAAACGAAATCGAGAAAATGAGCATGAGTCGTCTTCTTCAAGTGGCCAAAATTTTCAACAAGATTCACACTCATGATCACGATGAACTTTAGACTTTTGATCTTACGCAAATATCCACCATTTTATACAAATCATATTTTGTTGATCTTTATTTCTATTTCTGGCTTATTATTGCCAATAAGCGGAAAAAGTAAATTACTAAACGGTTAAAGTTATAAAGTCAAAATGTTAAGATACGACATTCACAGTATTGGAATACATGACTGCCATTAACAAATACACTTAAAACAATTAATGCCCATCACAAATAATTTATCACCGCTTATATTTAATGTCTTGCATTGAAGGAAAGGCGCAGTTCTTAAGAATTATTTCAGCAACTCCTGTGTACACATATGAATTGAAAATAGAAGATACTAGTCTTTCCCTGTGGAGAAAATTAAATTGAAACCATTAATAAGTCTAAAAATATAGGGTTCCACTTTGCATCGTCTGAAGTATATGAATAACTCTTTTACATTCTTCGATAAATATTTTAAAAATGCAACATACAGCATCGACTGATGTTCCCATTGAATGAATGTATCATGCATAAAATTTTCTATTTATATGTTGTTCATCGATTTGAAGAAAAAGAACCAACTTTTTACCTAAATAGTTTTTTTTTCTTCTTATACTTTTATTTAGTTCAATGAATTTTTTAACCACAGATTTTGGTAAGGAAGAAAACTATGTGGATTTTTTCTAGTTATAAAACAATTGTTTGTAAAATACAAAAGCTGGTGATCAGTGTCCGACCTGCATCCGGAAAGTGGATGGGTGGACCTGGTCATTTTATGGACGATTGGTTTTACTACTGTCGTTTCATTTTCATTCCATCCGCATATATATCTGTTTAAAGTGAGTGTGTATATATATATATATATATATATATATATATATATATATATATATATATATATATATATATATATATATATATATATATATATATATATATATTGTAAGTAACCTAATTTTGAACTTGAAACAGACCGAAACGTTTTGAATCTCCAGAGATGTCACTATCCATATAAATGACTCATGAAGTTCCTATTCCTTGTAATGTTCTTCTAGCCTTCAATAATCAACACGATGATTAAGCCCGATTCATGTTACTTGCTATTCGCCACCACCTACAAACTTCTAGGCCTCATTGGGCTCATTCCTTAAAGACACAATGAGCCCTTGCCTTATCCCAGCATGCACGTCTTTCTAAAATAACCCGGATATAGCAGTCACTGAAAGATAGTTGTTATTGCTCACTTAAGGTGGCGCTCTACAGTTTCGTATTTAGCATAGGGTTAAAATTTTAAAGAAAAAGAGTTTCCCCGGGTTGCCTCACTAGTTATACTGGTTATTTAAAATAGACTTTGTATATCTTAGGTGTTGTTCAAAAAACCTTTCATTCCCTTTATTTTGATGTATGATTGATGGGTGTAATATGGGTTAGAGAATATACAGCTTGGCCTTACTCCAGATGTGCACCTTTCAAAAACGTGCTAGCTCTACTTGCTCATTTTCACTTCTCGAACTTCAGAGGTAAATTGTAAAAAGAAGAGCCGATAACTTTTTTTACATTTTATGTATTTGATAATTCAGTCATTGCACTTTTAGAAGCTGGTATTATCTAGTTTGGCAAAATTCATTTTCCATATTTTAATAGCTGCCAAGAATAGTGTACTTTAGACAAATTTAGGTTGATTTTTGGAGCACAAGGGAGCAGTCATTTTAGTTAGCAGTGTCCCAAGATCATTTGAAATTTCCAAAAGAACAATATCCAAAGAAATTTCATCCACATTACATGAAAGTAGTATATAGTTATGCCAACATTCTCTGCACTGTGCATGTTTAAAATGCAAACAACTTCACCTTACATACAGCACTCTCTCAAAAGTACATAATAACTGGTGAGCGCCACCATAAAGAGAATATAGGTATTATTATTGTATGATATAATTTTGATTGCACGACTGAAATATTTAAGTCGCAAGCATCAAAACAGTCCCTTGTAATAATTATCATGTATTTCCCCCCTCAGAATAGCATTTATTAGAGTCAGAGTCTTAAACCGGTACAGCCCCCTCCCTCCTTATGATAAAAAGTGAACTATTTTAAAAATGCGCATTGCATTTTGTCAACATAGCAACCAGTGTTATGCTGATAGACAGGAACATGAAACTAGCCATATTTATTCCTGAGATGTCAACAATAAATTTTACAGTTATAAAAGGGATATAACAGGTGAAGTTCATAAAGGTCAAAGGTCAAAGGGTAAATATTAACTAATTCTTTGATATGGAAGAAAGCAAATTTGCTTTGTTATCATTTATTTTTTAATTTCATTGCAAATAAATGAAATAAAACTTTTTCACTATGGATTTCTTTTACTTAATGCAACATTTTTCAATTTAAGTTGACTTTATTCCTATATTCTAAGACTTTTAATTTCCCCATAATGAAGGTCACTACTCACCCAAACATGCCTCATATCAAATTATGTATGCTAGAGCAAAAATAAGCATAATTAGCTTATTTTCATGAATAAAATCATTGTTAATGTACCATTTTACTCAGAACATCATACATAATAAAATAAAAATAAAAAAATAATTTCATAAATGTTTATATTTGTTTTTAAGGTGGCGCTCTACAGTTTCGTATTTAGCATAGGGTTAAAATTTTAAAGAAAAAGAGTTTCCCCGGGTTGCCTCACTAGTTATACTGGTTATTTAAAAGAGACTTTGTATATCTTAGGTGTTGTTCAAAAAACCTTTCATTCCCTTTATTTTGATGTATGATTGATGGGTGTAATATGGGTTAGAGAATATACAGCTTGGCCTTACTCCAGATGTGCACCTTTCAAAAACGTGCTAGCTCTACTTGCTCATTTTCACTTCTCGAACTTCAGAGGTAAATTGTAAAAAAAAGAGCCGATAACTTTTTTTTTACATTTTATGTATTTGGTAATTCAGTCATTGCACTTTTAGAAGCTGGTATTATCTAGTTTGGCAAAATTCATTTTCCATATTTTAATAGCTGCCAAGAATAGTGTACTTTAGACAAATTTAGGTTGATTTTTGGAGCACAAGGGAGCAGTCATTTTAGTTAGCAGTGTCCCAAGATCATTTGAAATTTCCAAAAGAACAATATCCAAAGAAATTTCATTCACATTACATGAAAGTAGTATATAGTTATGCCAACATTCTCTGCACTGTGCATGTATAAAATGCAAACAACTTCACCTTACATACAACACTCTCTCAAAAGTACATAATAACTGGTGAGCGCCACCTAAGTTGGCCATGTTTCGGCAAACTTTTAGTATTTTATATCAAACTACTCCTGGTTTTGCTCATTTTCGCTAGCAAAGGTTCCGATATGTTAATTCTCTCTACACCTTGGCGGATCGAGCAGTTATTTTAATGCTTTGTCCTAGCGACATTGTCGGATTTCATGAGTGTCTCCCTTTGTATGCAGTGCCATCTAGCCAGTAGAGTGTGACAGTGGTGGATTGTATATAGGCCTAAAATGGTGGAGGTAATTGATTTTCAGAGGATACTTTGTAAGTTTAACCTTGAAAATGTGACTACGTACCACATATAAGTCATTGTCGGTGTATTTGAGGGAAGGTCGTTATACAGACATTAACCGGAAGTAGAAAACTGCTTATTTATGAGTCTATTCAAGTGAGCTCCCCTTGTCTCGATAATGTAGGAACAGTGTTCAAGTTAGACAGCATAATTTGTTTGGATACGGTGGCCTGCCGCTGCATCCAATGAAGCTCACAGATCCGAAGCACGGAAATATCGGTTCGATCCGCCAAGGTGTAGAGTGGGTTAACATATCCAGAACCTTGGCTAGTGAAGATGGGCTTTGCTTGTCTCATGATGTTTCCTCGTCGACTACCAACAATCTAACACTGGAATTAACAAACTGCCTTTAAGGTATTTGCAAGACATAACTGCAGTTATCTTTCTCTGCAGAAAACTTACTCTAGTTTAGCAGTTTAGCAAACGTACAAGCAGTAACAGCCTTGGCAAACGCGGGGACCAATTTAGATCATCTTAGCGGAACCTCCCACTGGATGTATGTACGGGGCCAGCGTGTTAGAGCACGGCATTTGAAAATAAACTTTGAAATAAGTTATATATATATATATATATATATATATATATATATATATATATATATATATATATATATATATATATATATATATATATATATACACTAACGTGTGTGGCCAAATCGGTCAAATCGGTATAAGACCAGTCCTGTGTACAGATTGTTTCGGACCCATTTCGTGTCTTTGGGGGAGAGGTGTGTAGTTGGTTTGTGGTGGAGAGATACAATTATCGCTCTATCATGCCCTTGCCGTTTATCTGACTTGTTAAAAAATAGAACAGTTTAAATTTATTTAGGGAATCGGATAAAGTGGAATTGACTGAGTATCTATCTATCTATCTATCTATCTATCTATCTATCTATCTATCTATCTATCTATCTATCTATCTATCTATCTATCTATCTATCTATCTATCTATCTATCTAAATGGTTAGAGCGTCCGCATCGGATACGGGAGTTCGCGAGTTCGAATCCTGGCTCAGTCATATCAAAGACTTCATCTGCCTCGCTTGGCACTCAGCATTAAAAGGTTAATGATAGCACTGGTCGGTCTGGTGTCAGGGTAATGTGACCAGGTGGGATATGATGCTGTATGTTTGCGGCATGATGCCCCAGTGCTATATATAATCTTAAACTGCCACACAGAAGACATCATAACGACATGACCGATATCTTTTATTACTGCTACGTTAAAAACTCAAAACACACATATCTATCTATCTATCTATCTATCTATCTATCTATCTATCTATCTATCTATCTATCTATCTATCTATCTATCTATCTATCTATCTATCTATCTATCTATCTGCAGCTACGACTATTATCTCGATCTATCGCTCTGTTATTTCACTTGTACATTTCCTATAAAACATATCCTATAACTGTACTTGTCTCTTGACACGTGTTCAGAACAGAAAAAGAAGCAATGGAAATTTACGAGCATATTGTTACGATATGGATACTACTTATCTTAACAATACACATTTATTTTCTTTTAATATGTGGCTTTTCGATCATCAGTAACTTGAAGAAGGATTTAGGTTACGATCTCACTCCATACCTTATTGTATCTGAAAAATATGGGCGCTAGAAACAAACGAAAAAACGTGCTTTTGTTTAAAATGTGTTCTACTTTTATATTATATTTACCTTTTCTTTCACGAAGAACAAAAAAAAAAGAGCAAAAACAATGACAACTGTGGAATAGGTATGAACAATGTTTTGCTATAAACCACGTTTTTCTATTTCTACAAAATCTACGTAGTGTCTTGATGTCATTAGAACAGCCATTGGATAGTATTTTGTGTTTTTTTTTGCATCATTGAACTGTGAACTATTTTACTCAGCAGTAGCATTAGTTGTCTTCTTCACATCCTGTCGATAAACTATGCCAACAGTAACAATAACAACGATGGCTTTTCAAATGCTAGTCAAAACAATAATTCTTCCTATCACAGTAGCACCCCATTTGAAATCATTTTTGAAAATCTTTCTCATTTGACAAGGAGTGGATCATCATAGACCAGAACCATCAGACTATGAACAATCCGTTTTAGTTAACATTATCCAGTAACAGTTGTATAGATGTCTTTCTCAGCCAAATTACCCCAGGAGATAAAAATGGATCCAGAACACAATGGGCACTGGTATATATAATTTATTTGACTCAATAAATATTTTGGTTGGAGATCACACTACTTTCCCCACCGAAATATTCAACGATCAAGTCAAAGAACATTTGGATACATTTATCATTTACGAAATCCAAACACGATCTCCAGCGAATCCCCAAAGGAAAATCTATTCCATGAGAATTCCCGTTGGATTAATGCTCATCATCTAGTCGAAAAGATTTCAGCTATTTTCAATGATTAGTCTGGTAAAGCTCCGGAGAAAATGTGCTTAATGTAAAACTCCAATTTTATCAGCTAGCTGTATTAAAATGCATTTAATTCCACGGCAAAGTACCATCAGATTTTTGCCCTGCTTGTTTGCTATGCTTGGCTGGAATCACAAACATAGCACAGCACTCAAAAGATTTTCACGACGATGAACTGAACGAAGGACTGAATATAACGTTTGTGTCGTCCGATGTCCGCGCGTACAATGTAGGAAATGCATACGTTATCTTATGCAGTGTCATTTCCTTCAAAGTTTGTTTTGTCAAAGCTGCTTATGACGAATGAGAAAATTTTAGGTCAGATGATGGCTCATGTGGTTACTTAATTCGAAAGTCAGAAAAAGCCCTTAAGACAATTGACACATAAGCCGTGGACAAATTTGATCATACCAAACTAATCTTACTATAGTATTCAAAAATAAAATAATAAAGATTTGTTTACAACAATACTAGAACGTAGGCTGAACATGAGCTTGATAATGACTAAACATCTTCATTCAGTTTTTACGAAATTAGAGCCATGGGAAGGAACTAGGTCAGCTAACATTACAATGTAGTAATCGAATTGTGCGTTTATTAGGTCAAAACAGAAAACTGAATTTTCCGAAGAGTCAAATCGAGTGAATAAAATTATTGTTATAATAATTTGAAAGTAAATTAAAATAAAATAATAAAGAATTTAAAACCAACACACAAGTAATCAAATTAAATATACGTTACAATTCTCAAAATAAATTTCACCATCACAAACCTAAAGACCTTCAAGCCTATAACTTTAACAAAGAGAATAATCTACCAGGAACCCACTGATTATCCGTCAACTTTCACAATGAGCATAGTGTAGACTATTTTGATTACTACAGATGGAGGATATCATTGAATTTATGAACAGAAATGATGTATGGATTAAATCCAATCATGTGAGTTAACAGGGATCCGTATTGTATGTATTTGCTTCATCAACATTGTCTGGGATTTCCCTTGAAACATTAAGTGAATTGTTTTGATCGTTAATACTCTATAAATGATGATAAACCAGAAAGTTAGCTTTGTAAACATCATGCATATCTATTGTCTTTAGCTCAGCAACAAAGTGTGCATCGATAGCAAAATAACAGTCCTTATATCCTTTGAAGTCAAGATTGACTTCACAACACTATCAACCTTATGAAAAATATTCCAAAATATTATTTGTATGTATCCCTTGTTTATATTGGGTAATCTTTTTTTTACTATCAAACATGGTCAGTAAGACAGAAATGGTGGTGTCTTCTTTTCTATTGGAAACAAAATTGTATGCGCACGCGCTTTCGCATTTCTCTTTATTGAATTTGGTCATAAACTCCTTTACATTCGCATGTTTGCCATGAAGTGGATCCTTTTTCCAAATAAAGCGGTGCTTTACCCAGATTTTGCATCCACCCTTGATTGTATTATTATTTGTTTAAATTAGTATACAGCTTAGCATTCTTATTCTTAGCATTTTTATGTGATAGTTTATGTTTATATAAATCCAACGTGCACAAAGACGCTCCTACCCTTTTAGCTAGTAAGGAAGCGTAGGGGTCAATATCAGTCCCATTGCGTGTTGGATAGGATATAAAATACGGGGATTTAATTGCATTTGTGTGCTAGATTGATTGCTTGTGTGATTTTATCCTCTTTTCTTGCGTAGTATCTTTTCAGTCTGAAAGTATGTTATTTTCTTACACGTTACACAATAAGTTTTGGAGAGTGTTTATGGGGTGTTGGATATTATAAGTAGTTTGTTGGATAGTATCTATGTGATTCGTTTACTCTTCTTTAGCATCATGCTTCTAATATCTGATAGGTGTGGGGATTTTAGACACTACACAAGGCGTTTTGGTTAGTGTGTATGGGGTGTTGGATCTTCAGTAGCTAGCAAACGACTTTCTTATATTTATCAGATCTTTACTATATTTAATGGAGGTAGATGATGCTGTGTTTGAGTCAATCACGTATTCTTTAATATGGATTGCTGCCAACGCTTCTCGGAGAGTGTTGGTTGACACAGAATGTCTTCGTAGATTTTCATCTAGAAAAAAATGTGTGATTGTTTCTTAACAGTAGATAATTCAACTTTATCTTGATTAAATTGGATCATTTTCTCTATATGTTCCTTTTGATCTTAGAGAATGCAATCATTAAGTTTTCAATTTGTTTAGATCCATGAGTCACTACAGATCGCACTTCGAATTTATACTTCCAACAAGACTTCTGAATACTTTTGCCTAGATCATAGTCATGATGCCTGTTATATCTGTGACGTAAAATGGATATTTGGGTTCTATTATATCCATATCGTTAATGCAAATGAACCTCTAAGACGGAGAATAGAGAGACAAATGTAAATATACATGTAATCAATGTCAAGAAATTGGCCTCCTGATTGTGCCAATAAAAAAAAACCAACAGAGGAACATTAAGCAGAAACAGATGATGAAGCCATTTCAGTGAAGAAATTTGAGACAAGCAGAAGAAACAGTAAAAGAGGAAGAACCCATTCCAGTTACAAAATTAAAAATAGACCGTAAAAGGTGAACTTTTCTGGTTTTGTACAATTAAATTGTGATTATCTTTATTCAGCAATGTGTAAAAAAAATACTTAAGTGGCTCTTTGTCTTTATCTTTTCCTATTTGTCTGCATAAGATATTTATACAGACAAGAATGGCGTGTTGGATAGTATACGTGATTTGTTGGATAGTATGTTTCTGTGATTTCAGTTCCTTCTTTTCAGCATACCCATTACGTCCAATTGCACTGGTCTAAAATTTTGTTGAAGTCGTCTGCTTCAGAGATAAAATGTACTATTTATTATGAATTTAAATATGGCAATTCAAACAACTGATTGGCTATTGTTTTCAAAATATGTAAGTTTTCAACATGGTACGACTACATATATATATATATATATATATATATATATATATATATATATATATATATATATATATATATAGTGTAGATACTGGAGGTTTAATCATAAATTGTTAACATACGTCTGTTCATGTGTTTATTGTTGCTTTACATGATAATATTTCATCTGTCTTGTTATTGTAACACTTTAGAAACAGCAAAATGGTTATGTAAATAAAATTTATTATCAAACAAAAGGCAGGAAACTATTATATATAAGTATGTAGTTTAGACCTTATGCAGTGTCTACTTGTCGCTTCTTGGCTTATCTCTTGTATTCATGAAATGAAGCATTTCTTGTTGCTGTCCAGCAATAGTCTGCATTTCTCGTCGATCTACTTCATTTGTCCTTATAGTGTTTCGCCATTGTTGCAATGTCTTGCCAATATCGCTCGGTGGAGAAGAGACTACATTAAATGCATCTTTAGTGACATGTTTCAACCAAGGCTATTGTATCCCATGAGGAGGTTTTCCACCAACTCCCTGTTGTTGTCTGCCTTGTTGTTTCAGAGAACATTTGTTGTCACTAACTCTTGCAATACTAACCCATTTGCAGAGAAAACAACATTACGTTGTGTATCCAGACTGCATATTAAAATGGGTGC
Organism: Potamilus streckersoni; assembly: GCA_016746295.1. Classification (NCBI taxonomy): domain Eukaryota; kingdom Metazoa; phylum Mollusca; class Bivalvia; order Unionida; family Unionidae; genus Potamilus; species Potamilus streckersoni. The sequence continues at coordinate 1,577,505 of JAEAOA010001402.1, forward strand.
TTTCAAAATCGCCACAGAGCCGCCACTGGTGTTGGTCATAGTTTATTCACCTCAACGGTTGTTTCATCTTTCCACAAGTTTCCTTCACATGGATTGCATGGCCAACTGGAATTAGTGGCAAAACACTGTCATTATGCAGCAAAACACATTTAACACTCGTCTTCGATGAAATAATTATCAGTTTCCACTCCACCTGATCATGAACGATGTTGAGGGCTGCCATCACACTATCGATGTTGCCGCAGGCTGCAATACCACCTTCAGTGAAGAAGAATTAGACGAGATCCTTTTGACGGTCAAAGAACATGGAAAACCTAACCTCACTTGCCAGGAAATTGCACTGCTGTTGTCTAGCCCAACAGCTCTGACATACTTTTGGATAGTTTCAAATCCATGACAAGGTCCTTCAGTTTACCTTGTGTTATGAGATGTGGTTCAGAGGAGGAGGATGGGAGAAAATTTGAGTCATGTGACATTAATGGTTCAGGACTTGAATTGTCATCCTCTTCTTCTTCCTCGTCCGACTCAAGTGGGAATGATTCTGGTGCATAAGGAACCGGCAGTCCTTCTCCATGGAGTACTGGGCGTATAGATGATGCACATACCACTTTTTATTCTTTGACACACATTTCCCAACTTGTGGAACCATGCATAAGTAGCAATTGCTAATATGATCTGTTGGCTCTCTCCAAATTAATGGTACTGCAAAAGGAATAGATTTTCTTTTCCTGTTCATCCATTGGCGAAGATTTGTTGCACAAGTATTGCAGCAGATGTGTGGGGCCCAACTCTTGTCCAGATCTCCAATTTTGCAGCCAAAACAAAGATGATAGGCTTTCTTATCCCAAGTGATTATACCGTTTAATTGTGATGCAAAGTTCAAGTTCACTTCACCACAGACATAGCAGAAGTTGTATGTATTGTTCGCACAAGTACGATGAATCGCTGCTTACGTTGTCTAACTAATAGTGTCTCTTTGCAAAGTCAAATTCTGACAAAGAAGACAGCACGACACTGTATGATAGAGCTGATATAGGGCAATTTGTTCAGTCGAGTGATGTAAGTTTAATTATGATTCCATCACCCATGACTTTTAGGAATAACATGATACAGTTCAAATCACGTATGACGAAATACCAGCTTCAGATTGCATCATTCATTGTTTTACCTTAAGAAGCAGTCACTGTCCTAACCCAGTCATATATTTATTCATAGAACCAATCAAAGACATACCTTAGTCAATTCTGGTTTAAACTGAGATCCGTTCCCTTTATAACTCACCTATCCTCTTCCCTTCCCAAATCAATGATCGTATACACTGACCGAGTGTCATATCTTTCAAGCTAGAGCCAATAAACAATTGTAAGCATCATTTTCGTTCTAAGTGACCCAGAATTACTAAAGTTTGACTACATTTATTTCGGAAGTATTTGGATGAAGACCAGTGTATAGTAATTGTGTGAGTTTTTAGACATTATGCAAAACATTTTGGATAGTGTGTATTTGGTGTTGGATAGTATAGTTAATGTGTTGAATAATATGTGTGATTTCATCACCATATTATACACTTTCCTTCTGATAGCAAGTGTATGATGTTTAAACATTGCACAAGGCGCTTATATTGGGTGTATGAGGGTTTTGGATAGTATAGATGCAGTATTGAATAGTAAACTTGTGTGAATTCCTACCCTTCTGTCACATCATACATTTTTCGTCTGATAGTAAGCATAGATATTTCAGACATTGCAAACGGTATTTTGGATAGTAGACAACTAAGTAAGTGGATGGTAGTTAACTATTCCAATGTTAAGTTCTCGTAAAACCACTAAAAACTTACTAATCCTGAAACTATACACTTTCCACTCTCCCTTTCCAGTAGGTTCCTATACGCGCTGGATAGTTTTCAAAAAGCAAGACCGTATATTTGGCGTGTTTGTATTGTAAACTTAAAGCGGGTGGTGGATATTACTCATAAAAGTGTGTTGGATTGGATCGAAAACTTACGTTCTCAAAACGTTTCAACAGTACCCGTGAAAATCACAAAAATACCATCGAAGTTTTCTTTGTTCCTATAAATAACGATTTCTTTCCCTATAAACACCTTTGTCATTATAATAAATTTCCCATTCGAAACCAAAGACATATATATTATACGATCTGCAATTAAGTACCTAGTGGCGTATTGATATTTTCGACACGATATCACCACTGGCATTTGGCCAATCAAGCACCGTTATCTGACTCATTCAAATAGGTCATGGCTCGTTTTTTTTTTCTTCTTTTCAGACCTTTGTTTATGATAGCGAAGGAAATCATTCTAACCTGCTATTTATTTTAAAAAACTAAATATTTATAAACAACAACATCATGTTGGACATGTCGAATTGTATTGTCAAGACTTTTCGAGATTCACTTTGAAAACTTTTATGATGTATAAATTACACACCCGTAAGGCAAGTTGATGGAAGGATATTGGACATTCGGCCCAAAGACAATTCGGTTCAAAGACAATTCGGCCAAAAGACAATTCGGCCCAAAAACAATTCGTCCCAAAGACAATTCGGCCCAAAGACAATTTGGCTCAAAGACAATTCGATCCAAAGACAATTTGGCCCAAAGACAATTCGGTCCAAAGACAATTCAGCCCGAGGACAATTCGGCCCGAAGACAATTCGACCCAAAGATAATTCGGCCCAAAGACAATTCAGCCCGAAGACAATTCGGCCCAAAGACGATTCGGCCCGAAAACAATTCGACCCAAAGACAATTCGGCTCAAAGACAATTCGGCCCGAAGACAATTCGACCCAAAGATAATTCGGCCCAAGGATAATTCGGCCAAAAGACAATTTGGCCCAAAGACAATTTGGTCCAAGACATCTCAGCCCAAGACAATTCGGCCCAAAGACGATTCGGCCCGAAGACAATTCGGCTCAAAGACAATTTGGCCCAAGACAATTCGGCTCAAAGACAATTTGGCACAGAGACAATTTAGCTCAAGACATCTCGGCCCAAGACAATTCTGCCCAGGACAATACGGCCCAAGACAATTCGGCCTGACTTGGACCAAAAATAAGACAAATCGGCTTAACTCAAAAGACAATTTGGCTCGACTCGAAAGACCATTCATTTCAGCTCGAAAGACATTTCGACCCAACTTAGTAAAACAACTGACAATAGTTTCAACAAGTATTTATTTTTAAAAGGAAATAGTAAGAATTATTTAGTAATTTATAACTTACATATGCGTAAGTTAACTAAGACAAAATATTTTTGGACAATTCTTATTAAACATTATTTTACCGTATACTTCCATGTCCTGCTTTAGGTAACTGAATTATTTTTTTTTCTTTTGGGACTACAGGCACTCGATTGACGATATTGACAGGTACTGTCAAGTTTTCAGATTAATCAAGCACACAATAAGACATAAACTTAAATAAAAACATAACTCTCTCTCTCTCTCTCTCTCTCTCTCTCTCTCTCTCTCTCTCTCTCTCTCTCTCTCTCTCTCTCTCTCTCTCTCTCTCTCACACAGTATCAACGTATGTAATCCTTGACCAATATAAGGAATAGTTTTATCAACGATTCTGAAACCCAATTCAGTTTTCAACATCGTGATCCGTATGTTTCCATACATTCTAAGAAGACCGTTCACACCGATATCCTTGTGTACATTCCTCCAAATCATAAAACAGTTTCTTATGCATGGTATGGATCTGCTTAGTGTGGTGTCTTGTCAGGTTTCCTTCCGATACTATATATGTGTGTATATATATATATATATATATATATATATATATATATATATATATATATATATATGTGTATATATATTTGTGTATATATTTGTGTATATATATGTGTATATATATATATATATATATATATATATATATATATATATATATATATATATATATATATATATATATATATATTTATATAGTGGGTGTGTGTAACGAAGTATGATTATTTCTTTTAAAGAATATCAAGATAGTTTAGTTTGTTGAAATTTGTTCAAATTTGTTAAATTTGTTAAATTTGTTAAAACCGATTCTATTTTACGACCTATGACAATTTTCAAAAACATTTTGTCCTACTTAAGATATATATATATATATATATATATATATATATATATATATATATATATATATATATATATATATATATATATATATATAGTATCTACATTCTGTTTGAAGAAAAAGAACTTGATAATAAAAATATCGCATAATTGTCTTTCAAGTTGGGACCAATTGTCTTAATTTCGGCCCAAGTCGGGCCGAATTGTGTTTGGCGGAATTGTTTTTGGTTGAATTGTCTATTAGAAGACGAAGAATAAGAACCGAGTAAACCAATATTTTCCCCTACCGGAACCGTGCATCAAGACTGTTGTGACGCTGTGAAAATTATCAATATTGAGGGTTAACTCCAGTGATGTTACTTTGTTACCTGAATTGAGGTCATTCACCTGTAACAATGGTATCGTTTGTCTCAATACACACTTTTATCCCTATAATATCATTCCCATTTTATACATATGAACAAATTTAGCATAGGATTTCCCACGTACCTACTCTCTAGTGGCGTTTATTGAGATCAACTCTATCAATTTTATACAAAAATAATAAATTCAATAAAAAAAAATTATAAACCCACAATAAAACACAGGCCAGTAAACAAGGGAGATAAGCCAAAGCAGACTGTTCACTCGAATGTGTCAAGTCACCTCCCTATAGGATCCATGTGTAGTACGGCGAGGAGGGAAGCTGGAAGAGAAGAATACTTTATATAGCATTTTTATGAATACATAGGTAAGCATGATAGAGTATATCAAATAGTTATCGAACTCAAAACACATTATATAACATAGGAATTGAAAACTCCGGAGAGCTAAAAGATCGGCTGAGCAGAAGGCCTAGTAAAACGATGTCAAAACAAGGTTGAGTTTGCTCTCGGGTTACTGACCCAGTCCACAGATGCTCAAGGTGAGATTGATGTCGAGACCCCCTCCCTCAACCCAACCCAATAATACGAATGGGAAAAAAATCATACAGAGTGACAAAAAGACCTCATATTGTCACAATGATCCGTTCTGACCCTGTCTATCATACTATATAAGAAAGACAGTGACCTATGGCAGAACGGATCATAGGGGTAATCTGAGGTATTTTTGTCACTATGATTTTTTTTCCACTTAGATTTTTTTTTTCAACATAAAGCTCGCGTCGAGCATCTGTGACCCGGTTGTGATAACAATGGTCATAGGTTGAAGTTACCTGAAACGGGTCTACGTAAACACAAATGTAGAGTACTATACGGTAAAGGACAGTAATGGAGAGAAATGGCGACAAAAATACAATTTTGCAGAAGAAGTTATAGTAATGTAATTAAATATTAAAAGTTTTATTGTATGAGCTTAAATTCATAAATAAAAAATATGGTTTGTTATATTGTTTTATTAGTGTTCAGAATACGATTTAATGAAAATGATACAAAATAAAAATGGTGCAAATCTCTCTGTATATATAAATATATATATATGGGATTTAAATGACAGTGCTACAAACATTTAGTTTTCTTTCCTCCAGATCTATGCTGATTAAAATTTTGACAATTGTTATTGTATTTATGTGGTTTTTTTTATCATTTTCTCTCTCTCTCTCTCTCTCTCTCTCTCTCTCTCTCTCTCTCTCTCTCTCTCTCTCTCTCTCTCTCTCTCTCTCTCTCTCTCTCTCTCTCTCTCATTTTTACTTTGTTCTCATCTAACTTCACTCAGCTCTCATCATATTTCTCTTATGAAGTTCTTTTCCCTCATGAAGGTGTCTTTGGTACAGTGATATTACCATTTGTAGACATTTGCTGTTTGCTTATTTGTACCCGTGTCTTTGATAAACGTTCAAAATAATGCTTCTCATTCATTTTTCTGCTTTTTTTTTTGCAACACATGTCAGTGGAATGTCTTTGGTGCGTTTAATCAGATGCTAGCTTGAAATTGCCTCTTCCAATCAGTGATCTTTCAGAATCTTTATTCTGGGAACTGACAGTTGATTGTATATGTCTATAAAATATGATATATCTTTTTGCTTCCATTTGGCTCGAATCTTCATGATATTATTGGCAGACTGCATTATTATGAAGATAAAATAAATTATCAAGTTTAATATATATATATATATATATATATATATATATATATATATATATATATATATATATATATATTAAATGACAAATATATATATTTTGGGGCCCTGAGTGGCTGAGTGGTCTAAAGTGTTGTCCATTATGGATCACTGCCATCTCACCTGCATGGGTTCTAGTCTAGACACTCAGCTAATGTGGGTAAATGAGAAGGTCTGCCAGTAGCTTCTCCTGGGTCAGTGGTTCATCCTGGGCTTTTCCAGGGTTCTTCCTCCACCATTAATACTGGCCGCCATGTATAGCCTATCTTGTGCTGCAAAATGGCATTAAACCCAACAACAACAACAACAACAACAACAATATATACACAGACAATAGTAGACTGCTGCTTTCTTTTAATTATCCCATGTTAGATAGTCACTTCTATTTCTAATTGATATTCATAATTTGATTTATGTAATCAGCTTATATAAAAAAAATCATCTTGCTGCAATGCACATGTCCAGAATCCTTCATACAAAACTAAGATGGAATTGTAATAGTATTTATACCTGTCTGCCTCTCCATAGCCATCTTCATAATGTTTTCCTGTTTGATGACTATTTTTTAGGTCACAAGGCAATGTTTCATCTGAAGATCCTCATTGACTGCACTACGTTAGTGAAGACATGTCATAATGGCAATATTTTTCTCTGCATAAATTTGCTGATGCTTGTTTTTTTTTAAATGTTTTTCTTCTTGTTTTTGTTGTTAATAATGATTAAGAAACATTACATACAAAAATATATTTGCAATAAAATGTCAATAAAATTTATGTAATAGTAACAATTACCTATTTTATATGAGAATTCTGGTTTATTTGCTGCATTTTCCAAACTTTAATTTAAGAGCAAAGATGTATGCATAAAAAATGTCACTAATTTTATGCTCACACCTGTTCATTTTTTATTTTTCATTATCCCATTATCAGAAGGGAATCACAGGTCCTACAGTGAAACAAACAAAAAAATATATAACAAAGAGGAGATAACTACAGTATTTAAGCCAAAAGGTAATGATGATCATATAGGTTCTAAATCAGTTCTCTAGGAAAGCAATGGAAACACCACAGTATAAAAATTCATTAACTTGAAATTGCAGAATGCTTATTGCCAAGCATGTATTTCTCAATACATACCCATCCTTGATGAAAGCTTCGGTTTGGAGAAGGTCTTTTTCAGAATTTTTTATATACATGTGTTTGAAACCTGTGTTTTCAATTCTAGACATGAAGAATTAGGTGTTCATTTTAGCAATGAGTTTTCTAAAGTCTCATCTTAGGATGAAAGAAATTTCATTAATAAAACATTATATCTTTTTGTTTCAGGTATAAAGTCTCAAAAGAATCTTTTACTAAAATGTAAAATCTGACCTTTCATTGTGAACCAGTCATTACCAGCCTGATGCATATATATGTACTCTATCCCCCCCATTTCTAGACTGATTCCCATTCTTACATATAATTGTGAGTCCCATATCCCCTTGATTTGCTTGACAGACCTGAATGTATGAGTTTTGTGCTTAGTTGACTGCTTATCAAGAATTATCTTAATGAACATTCCATTATATTGCATGTTCTTCTGCAAGCAAGTACAGCACACATACTGTATGACAAGAAAATATTAGCAGACAAATTTCATCAATGAGCTACTCTGTCCCACTTGGCAAATCCAACTTATGACCTTGAAGCATCCCAGACCTGATGGAGAATCATCAGCATATTATATGATGGCATATAGGTGGCGCTCTACAGTTTCCTATTTAGCATAAGGTTAGAATTTTAAAGAAAAAGAATTTCCCTGGGTTTTTTCACTAGTTATACTGGCTATTTAAAAATGACTTTGTATATCTTAGGTATTGTTCAAAGAACCTTTAATTCCCTTTATTTTGGTGTATGATTGATTGGTGTAATATGGGTTAGAGAGTATACAGCTTGGCCTTACTCCAGTTGCGCACCTTTCAGAAAAGTGCTAGCTCTACATGCTCATTTTCACTTCCTGAACTTCAGAGGTAAATTGTAAAAAAAAAAACCAGCAAAAACTGATAACTCTTTTTACATTTTATGTATTTGGTAATTCATTCATTGCACTGTTAGAAGCTGATATTGTTTATTTTAGCAAAATTCATTTTCCCTGTTTTAATAGCTGCCAAGGATAGTGTACTTTAGACAAATTCAGGTTGATTTTTGGAGCACAAGGGAGCAGTTATTTTAGTTAGCAGTGTGCTATGATCATTTAAAATTTTCAAAATTACAATATCTAAAGAAATTTCAGCCACATTACATGAAAGTAGCATATAGGTATGCCAACATTCTCTCCACTATGCAAACAACTTCACCTTATATCAATCTCTCAAAAGTACATAATAACTGGTGAGCACCACCATACAAATCTCTGCAGTTTGCTTATATATGAGTATATATGGTAATCTGTGTTGAAATCCTGGACACAGCAAACACCAGTACATTATATATCCCATTTATATATTTATACATTCATACTTGTTTGCTTGCTTGTGTACAATGACCAGCTTGTAGTTGGCTTCCATGACGGTATTTTTACCTGTGTGCAATTAACACCTTTAGCTGATCCCACCATTGTTGTTTTATTATGTACAGTGACCACTGTTAGCTGAACTCTAGGGTGTTTGTTTTACCTGGGTACACCTGCCACTTATAATTGACCCCAAGGGTGGATGTTTTACATGTATAAATTACCACTTTTAGCTGCTCCCCTGAGTGGTTGTTTTACCTTAGTGTTGTATCAACCTTCAGATAACTCAAAATTTCTCTTTGATAACATAACAAGTGAATATTGTTGGTTATTTACTTTTGGTATCGTTTTAACACACAAGTTTAATAGATCAAGTTTAGGAAGTGGGAGCTGAATGTCATTGAATTAGGAGTCCAGTGATCTGTCAACTGAGCTACTGTAGCTTATCCAAGTGCAAGAACTCTCAAACATAAAGTACAATAACAAAACCAAACATTTTGCAAGATGATGTAACTGTGTAATTGTTGTTATTATAAGTGAGCATCTTATAAAATTGCAGCAATTAAAAAGATCATATATGTAGCAGGATTTCATCCAGAGTAATTTTCCATTTTTTAAGCAGTTCCAGAAGAGCTTTAAAGCTCTTATAATAATGCACTTGCATACATGTGATTCTACTTGAGGTAGGCCAGAAATACCATTTTTAAGACTGTCTACTGCACTTTACATTTTATACTTGAAATCTACCTCTTTAGAAAATTAAAAGATTTTTTATAAAACAAATTAATTGCAAAATACCAAACATGATATTTTTTTTATCAAAACACTAAGAAAATCAGCCTGAACCAGTCTACTGGGGACTAAAAATGATCCACCACTACATTGGCCAATCTAAGGATGCATTGCAGAGCAATAAGGTTCTACTTGTTTGGGAAAAGCTGACATTGTGTACACAACAAGCTGTTAATTGATTACCTTATTGTTGGAATGTTGGGAGTTTAAGGCCAAACTTGGGATGTCTTTTGAAGTGTTATAAGCAATAAAGGAAATAAAGGTGAACATGATGTCTAATGAGCTAATGAAGGAAGCAGTCAACCATTGGCAGAAGGGCCTTAAGACCAGAGACTGACCATAATAAATTATATCAGCAGACACACTAGAGTAAGCATTTCGATTGTTTTTTTATGTTTAAGTGTTATTGTATTTTTCAAGATGTTTTGAGAGGAATGTTTAAGGGCAGCTCTTGCATATTTTGTTCAGTTCATAGCAAAATGCCAAAACAGGTGCTTTATTCCTGTGTAAAGAAAACACTAGCTAAGAAACAATGATAGTTAAACAGTGCTACAATATCTGAGTTTAAGTGTACACAGGCAAGCAGCAATTTAGGCTTGATTGTGTATCGCTTTTTTGTGTTTTATGGTTATAAATTAAGTTTGATCCCTAGATAAAATAAGTCAGTTAAAAGTATCATACAAGATAAATAATTTTAAAGATAGAATACATTATTCATAAAAGCATCTTTGGATCTGAGCTGTGAAGAGAAAGAAGCACTTGAGGATGAGACTTGGGAATTCATTGTAAGTCCAAGTCGGGAACTTCCTCCGTGGGGTGGACATAATTTGGATGACTTTTGGAAAGCAACAGGAAACTGAAGCTAGAACTGACCAAAGATAGATGTCTTGTTTTTACAAGTCTTGTTATAACAACATTTGAATGCAGATACAATAAGATTTCATCCATTCTTTCCAAACTTCAAAGTGATTCTGGGGGAAAATGGACCAGAATGCTGCTGAGAGCTTCATAACCACAGTGAATGTCATCAGCAGTTACCAGACAGTGGTCGTTTGAAGAAAACTAAAAATGCTCTTGTGTGTTACTTAAAAATCTTTGCATTGAACTAAGATAAACAGTTCCTTTTTCACTAACTGACAATATACTGACTTGCAATAATTAATTGATTAATTTTGTAGCATTTGCCATCAGAATCTACAATCAAAATTTTTGTTACAAAATTGCTGTTTTATTATGCTATACATATAACAACAATTACCTTGAGCGTACAATTTATGTGGATACTGCTACTTTAGAATCCAGTCTAGTAATCAAAATTTGTAAATCGACTGCTTTGAGATCCTAGTTCTATCACATGTATGCAGCTGGTAGGATTGTTTATTGCAGATCTCTGATAACAGTAAAATCAATGGACATCATTGTTAGATTGATCCAACATGTATTTGCAGGCTTCATTTAATTTTTATTGTGGAGAGCATGTAAAGGGAGGCAAAGCAGTCATGCACATCAAAAAACTGTATTGTAAATCAAAATCATTAACCAGAAATGCTAATTAATAATTACGATAGGCTATAAATTTGTTTTTATCCTTTAACAAATGACGGTAAGTAACACTTAAGATTCAGAAATTCTTATAGTTACACATTCTTTGTTTTAATTCAATGGCAGATTTCCCAGTTACATGTTTCAAAAGGTCTTACTTATTGAATTATTTGGTGTAACAAAAAAAACTTTTTGTGCCAGAGCATGCTTTCACTCAACATTAGTTTTGTAACAGGAGGGAAGATAGATTCAAAGTTTAAAACTATCCTGGTCAGGATCTGAACCAGGTTTATATCTTATAGTTGAGCACACATACCACTAGACTAAATGGTCCAGACTAGCCTTGACCTAAACCACTTCAGTTCACATAAATTATCCTTCACCTTCTTTAACATTTTCAACATTGTAGACCAGTGAAGCAGTGCAAGAACAATAACTCCTGTGCAACACTGCATCTGAACTGAAAGACTGATCCAAATCAACACAAATGTGTGTGGATTGATGTCATGGTAAGTGAAACAAAGTCCTTTTATGCCCTTTACATGTTGATGAAAGTTATGAAATTTGAGAGATAAGAACTAAATTGGTCTAAATGTTAAAAGTTCTGGTTTCTTGGATGCAGTTTTTGAGGAGATTATGTCACATGATAGGTTAATCCATATAAAACATTACCAGCATGTCACTGTTGATTCAGGTGAAAATGTTTAAATCTACCCCTGGGGGAAATGGAACTCTTGTGAACAGATATCTAGGTTTGGCATCAGGAGTAGCTGCTGCACTAACAGGACCATTGCATATGAAAGGCAATGTCATCCATTTATATTGACAAATTTTCCTTGTTAGCAGTTTATCTGTATCAAGTAAATACCTACCTTTGTAGTGCATTTCACACAAACTGAAAGGAGAGCACAAAAAATTTTCCTTGTATACTTGCTTGTAAGACAAGTCCAACTGCAAACTGCACAAACCTTGGTCTATAATGCTTGCGTTAATTTGGTTATGTGCTGTTTTTCTGAGAGTAATCTGTAGAACTAAAATAATCTGACCCTAATTTACAGGCACATTATAAAACAGCAGATCAGGATCTGTCTTTTGCAATTTGATTTAACATATCAGTGATATATATGTGGTTTTATTATCAAATTCAACAGCAAGATGTCAAGTCAGTGAATCCAGAGACTGATTCATGTGTTACCCTTTGCTTGCAACATATTGGAAGGACAATAGAATTGTTAACTTTCTGTAATCATTCCATGCACTTGTAGAACCTGAACAGAACACAACACAGAGAAACAAAGATGTGACCAAGAATGAATTTCCAACAACTACTGTGCTTGCTTATGCACAGTACATTTGATGGGTTTGTTTTAGATCAGCATGGATTGTGATGCCTTGCAATAGTATCAAAAAGTATTATGGTAGCAGTCATTGTACATTGATTATGTCATCAAGTGGTATATCATTGAGCTCAATCCTACAAGTTGTTGTTGTAGGGTTTAATGCCATTTTTCAGCACAAGATAGGCTATATATGGCAGCCAGTATTAATGGTGGAGGAAGAACCACCGACCCATGAAAAGCTACTGGCAGGCTTTCTCACTTTCCCACATTAGCGGAGTCTGAAATCGAATTCACCCAGACAGAGGTGAGATTGCAATGATCCATAATGGTCAGCACTTTAGACAACTTGGTCACTCAGGGTCTCCTCCTACAAGTAAACAGAAATGGTCATTTTTCGACATATTTCAACAACAGTCCAAATGCACTTTTATGTTTTTCAAAACTGAAGGCAATAGTTAAAGTAGACTCCATAAGAAAGGCCATTGGCCAACAAGTGTAGGTGGATCAGAACAAAACAAGAATGGCTTTCGAATAATGTGATGTTCTCCTGTGTTCTTCTTGCAGTATGTACTTGCTTCCTGATAATTTCCACATAATGTGTGCTTCTAGAAATGACTTTAATAGCTGTACAGGTATTTGTGCATAGCTACAGGATGTACTAACAAAAGAATTGAGAACAGTCTTTGACTTTTGTTAAATTCGTCAGGTGCAAACAAATGTCAAAATCTATTTTCATTTATATATACATATATGTATATTCTATACAAAAGAACATAAATCCTTGTATAGTTTCTGTATAGTCTTTGACTTTTGTTAAATTAGTCAGGTGCAAACAAATGTCAAAATCTATTTTCATTTATATATATACATATATGTATATTCTATAAAAAAGAACAAAGCCTTGTATAGTTTCATTTTAAGCACCTTTATAATTAATTTTATACACCTGTAGCTTACTATAAAACGATTGCATTTATTATAAAGCCATGATTTCTAAGAACATCACAATGGATCAAAAATAGCATATATTAATCGTTAAATGCTTTATTAATGGTTTAGAGAAAATAACAGTGAAACATTCCTTGAGTGTACTTTATGATTTTCCCATACAGACTAATCTTGTATATAGCGCATTTGCAGAGACATGAATTTGTCTTTTTTCCATATATATGTATATATATTACTAGCACAAGAAATGACCAATTGAAAATGTGATACCTGCATTTATTAAACATCTTGAAAGTTTCAGAGTGTTGAATAGTAGCTTTTCCCATGTTACAGTACTTTGCATTGAACAATACTCTTTCCATTGTCATTATATGTTTTTTGCATTGAATGGTACTCTTTTCCTTGTAGTTTTAGGATTGAAAAAGTAATAATTAACTGCATCCATCCCAACTTTTTAGACTTTGTTTTGACTGATAGTGTATTTAATATTTACTTTGGTCACTAAACTGTGCATTTGTGCCAGATGTTTTCACAGAAATTGAGTCATTTACATCTTCCAAAAAACATTAAAATTATGTTACTCTGATGGTTACCATGGAAGTAATGCAAGATTTTTCTTTAAACAGGTTTAAAATTATTTGTTGTTTTTATAAAAAATGAATTTGAACATTTTTTTCACTGTATGAAAGTTGGGAAATTGTTAGGTTCAACAAAGCATATGTCTGTCTTAGAAATTTACTAAAGTTCTTTGGTTCCAGGTGACCTATGATTTGAATAAAGCATCCATTTTTACAGACCACTATCATTTCCCCTGTCAGCATGGGTTTGATTATCAAGTTTAACCCATATTAGTATATGGTAAAGTTTGCCAGTGGTTTTCAGTGGGTTGGTGGTTCTTAACAGGGCTTTTCTTTTCACAGGTTTTTCATACACCAGTTATTCTTGCTGCCATGTATAGTATCATAGTCTGAAAATGGTGTTAAAGCCAAGAAAGCAAACAAAGAAACAATTTGAGTTCTGTTGCAGTATCTGGAAAGAGCTAGGAGAATTACTGAATTTACTTGTACTCAGTTGATGTAAACTTGCTTTCCTAATTATGAATATTATGAGGTCTACCACAATTGGCTAAGTATAATTTGTGTATGATTCCTTAAAGGATGCAGAACATGGGGGATTATTGGCCTCAACTCACAAATGACAGTGAGAAAATATGCTGATTTAAATATCAGGTTCCCACAAATAATGTGAAAAGTGCCATTTACTGTATAAACATTGTGTAAACAGATACCCTGATTCAGTGGTCTCCCACCATAAAGAACTCCATAGTACTGCTGCTACTCTGTAAAAATGCAGTAAGCTGATGGACCCCTTTGTTTGAATTTTGTTGCAAGTCTCAATGCCACCATTTATCATAAATTTTACCAGTCTTCCAATCTAAATAAGGATTGGAATAAAGGAATAAAAAAGCTATCTGACGTAAATTGTAAATCGTTCTTTAAAATAATCAAGATATTTGGTTTTAACTACATTCAGTCACCTCTTAATTCAGTCAATGAAGTCGTTCACAATTCCAATCTTTTCTGGAGTGGGTCAAAAGTAGTGATGTGATACATTCAATAAATTCTGTTAGTGACTAGTCTAATAACATTTACATGTGGCACACAGATTGATCTGGAAAGGAATGAACAGAGGCAGGCCCAATTTTTTAGGCATTCTTGGAAGAAAAAGCATGCTTTAGATAAAACTAGGACTCAATTGAATATTAGTGACAACTGGGGTGCTGGAACTTACACCAAAGGGTAAACTTGGGCCACAATCAATACAGCATAAAGTGGTTCTAGCTTCTTATGTTTACAGTGGTGATGTCATCAAATCTTGTGTGCCAGCTTTTGACTAAAATCAGTTGACCCACAGATGACACTGATCAACATCTGATTAATTTGTATACATGTGGAAAATGGCAGGGTATCTCAGTTCAAGGGAGAAATTGCATGGCTCGTGATTTGATGAAATGTTGATATTATCTTGAACCCATTGATGTATAAATAACTTTCAAAATTCAGTACAGTATTATTTAGATGATTTGGTGATGACCTTTTGCATATAACTGGCATTGGGACTTGAATCATTGTTTGTTGTTCAGAAGCTTTGATACATTGGTACATTGTATGTCAATATTACTCCACTCATACTGCCTTGATACATTGGTACATTGTACCTCAATATTAATCCCCTCATACTGCTTCCTTTGTTATAATAACATGGCATGATTATAGATCTCATTTTCAAAATTTAGTTTTTTCATTGATACTTAAATATAAATAGCCTATTTTTTATAATTGGCTAATTAGAACCTATGTATAGCTAGCTCATGTATATCTCAAATCCAACTGCAAACAACATTGATCTTGATCTGCTGTTATATAATATTCTGTCCAATCACTGTCTTTGTTATATAATGTTTTGTCCAATCACTGTCTTTGTTATATAATATTCTGTCCAATCACAGTCTTTGTTATATAATGTTCTGTCCAATCACTGTCTTTGTTGATTTGTTGTATGGTTACTCAAAAAAATTGCATAGACCCTTATCTGCTGATGCACTGTGCAGTGGTAGGTCAGGGTCTGCACAGGTTGCAATTGGATTTGACTTATTTTAGAGTTTATATGGAAATTATAGTGAGATTTCACATCATCTTTTACCCAGCTTTTGTATTTTTTTTTCACTATTATGACCTTTGTGTATGATGAACCCCAAAAATGATGACCTGTCACTTACACCACAGGATACTGTGAACTGTAGTAATAAGCAATATATTTATATTGACATCCCCACAGTTTCATACAAGGGCTCTTTCCCTTCACTCAAATTGTTTGCATCAAGCACTTTTTCATCACAGAGATTAGTTGCCAGAGTTCTCTGGGTTAGACAAGCTGTTGTCCAGCAACCAAAACTTTTTACACCTGCCTTGGCAATTACTGTATATTGGTCAAACTTTTTACACCTTCCTTGGCAATTACTGTATATTGGTCAAATTTTTTACACCTGCCTGGGCATTTACTGTATAGTGGTCAAAGGACCATTGTAATGCATGCTATCCACACTATGCAACAGCAGTTCAGGTCAATTTTGTTTGCAGTTGGACAGGACATTTTAGTGAGCATATCAGGTTGGCCTGAAGTGACAGTGAAAAGATGGTATCATTTCCAGCTGCATATAAGTACTGATTTTACATTTGCTGATTTAATATAATATTTTATTCAGTGCTTCAGATACAGGGTGCACAGATTCCCTGGGCAAGGGTTTGGGATCCACTGTGTTCTACATCAGTGTGGAATGTAGTGGATTGATGACACAGGGCCAGTAAAGATTGAAATAGAATCACACTCTTATCCTTTCAGGATAAATCTGAAAATTATAAACTATAAATTATATTATTACCACAAAAATGATATATCTGTACAGGTAATTGTGTACAGGTACACAATGTACTAACCAAAAAATTGAGAACATTTAGTCTTGGACTTTTGTTAAATTAGTCAGGTGCAAACAAATCCAAAATAAATTTTCATATTATATATATATATATATATATATATATATATATATATATTTATATATATATATATATATATATATATATATATATATATATATATATATATATATATATATATATATATATATATAACATTTTCCATGAAAAAGCACACAAAACCTCATATAGTTCCATTTTATGCAGCTCTATACATATTTGTACACACCTGTAGCTTGCTATGACATGTGTAGAAGATTGCATTTATTAAGTCATGATTTTTAAGAACATCACAATGGATTGAAAATAGCATATATTAATCTTTAAATGCTTTATTAATGGTGCAGAGAGAATACATTGAAATTAACCTTGAGTGTATCTGGTGGTTTACCTGTATATTCACCTTTGTGTGACTGATCTTCTATATTAGCACATTTGCAGAGATGTGAATTTGTCTTTTTTCAATATATATATATATATATATATATATATATATATATATATATATATATATATATATATATATATATATATATATATATATATATATATATATATATATTTACTACTGCTAGTGCAAGAAATGGCAAATTGAAAATATGCTGCCAGCATTTATTAAACATTTTGAAAGTTGCAGAGTGTTGAATAGTAGTCTTTCCCATGTCATTACTTTGTATTGAATGGTACTCTTTCCCTTTTTTAGGTTTGAAAGAGTTAATAATTTGCTCTATCCATCTCAACTTTGAGACTTTGTTTTGACTGATAGTGTATTTAATATTTAATTTGGTAAAACATTTGTGCAAATGTGCCATATGTTTTCACAGAAATAAAGTCATTTGTATCATCAAACAACATGTGTGTGTGTGTGTGTGTGTGTGTGTGTGTGTGTGTGTGTGTGTGTGTGTGTGTGTGATTTGGATTTTAGCATAGCTTTAAAATATTTTTAGTTATATAGATACAATATCTGCAGTGTGGCAGTTTATAGTGATGTCTTGCACTGGGGCATCATGCCACATACATGTAGCATCATATCCCACCCAGTCACATTATCTTGATACCAGGCTGACCAGTCCTAACACTAACCTCTTAGTGCTGTGCACCAATTGAGGCAGCTGTTAGTACCATTTTTATAAGTTTTTGTATGACTTGGCTGGGTATCAAACCCATGACCTCCTTCATCAAGTTGGACCCTCTATCCATAGGCTACTGGCACTGGAGCGGTCAGAACAACATCAAAATTGTGTTACTCTAATATGGTTGCCCGAGACTTGCCATTGCAGTAATACAAGATTTTTCTTAAAACAGAAGATTTAATTCATTGTTTGTTGCTTTTAATGAAAAATGAGTATGAAAATTTCATCACTGTATGAAACCTAGGAAATTGTTAGGTCCAACAATGCATAGGTCTTTATTAGAAATTCACCCAAGTTCTCTAGCCACAGGTGGCAAAGAGTCAAAATCACTCACCTTTACTAACCACTACCATTTTATCTCTGTCAGCATGATTTTGATTGTTGGGTTTAACTAACCCATATGGGTATGTGAAAAAGCTTTCAGTTCGTTTTCTGTTGGTTGGTGGTTCTTACCTGGCTTTTCCCCATTTTAATATACATCATTTATAGTAGCTACCATGTTTAATCTATTTTGTTCATTCTGAAAATGGTGTTAAAGCCACATCAACAACAACATGAGTTCTGTTGCAGAATCGACACACAGCCAAGATAAAAAATCCATGCTGAATTTACATGTATTCAGTCTATGAAATTTTGCCTTTCTAATCATGACATGGGTCTCCCTGATAGACTATAATCTACTAAGTACAAATTGCATAAAATTTTGTTAATGGATGTGGAATATGGGCAAATATCAGCCTCAAATCACAAATAAAAGTGAGTAAATATACTGATTTCAATGTCAGGTCTCCCTTCAATGTGAAAAGTACCATTGCTGTATAAACATTGTGTAAACATATACCCTGATACAGTGGTCCCCCACCATAATGAACTCTTTAGTACTGCTGTCCCTCTGTAAAAATGCAGTATGGTGATGGATCTTAATCTTTGAATTTTGTTTAAAGTCCCAGTGTCACAGTTTATAATAATTTTCACAGTTCTTCCAATCTAAATAAAGTTTGGAATGAAGGGAATGATTTGTTTAAAAAGCTATATCACATAAGCCATTCTGTGAAATAATTAAGGTGTTTGATTTAAACGACATTTATATATTTAGTTTAGAATTAAGAGTTGTCATCCCTTAATTCAGTCAATGAAGTTCTTCACAATTAAAATCTTTTTCTGGAGTGCTCCAAAAGTGGTGATGTGTTACATCAACAAATTCTGTTAGTGACTAATCTAATAACAACAAGGAATGAAAAGGGGCAGGACCACTTTTTTAAGCAGTTCTTAGAAGAAAAAGCATGCTTTAGATAAAAAAGGACTTTATTGAATATTAGTGACAACTTGGGTACTGGACTATACTCTGAAGGGCAAATGTTGGCCACAAGCAATCCAGCATAATGTAGTGTTAGCTTCTTATGTTTACAGTGGTGATATCATCAAATCTTATTTGCCAGCTTTTGACTAAAATCAGTTGACCCATAGATGTCACTGATCAACATCAGAATTATTTGTATACTTGTAGAAAATGGCAGCGTATCTCAGCTCAAGGCAGAAATTGCATGGCTCATAATGTGATGAAATGTTGATATTATCTGGAACCCAACAATGTTTACGACAAATACCTTTCAAGATTTGTATTATTCAGATAATTTGGTGTATACACATTTTGCATGTAATGGTCACATTGGGGCTTGAACCATTGTTCATTGTTCAGAAGCCTTGATACATTGGTACAGTGTACCCCAGTATTAATCCCCTCATATTGCATCATTTGTTTTAATAACATGGTGTGGTTATTAATCTCATTTTCAGAATTTGTTTTACATTGCTATTTTAATTATTTTGCTTAATTTTTATAACTGGCTAATGAGAGCTAATGTATAGCTAGCTCATGTATATCTCAAAATCAACTGCAAACAAGACTGACCCTAATCTGCTGTTATGTAATGTTCTGGCCAATCACTGTCTTTGTTGACTTGTATAGTTACTCCAAAAAAAACTGCATAGACCCATATCTGCTGATGCACTGTGCAATGGCAGGTCAGGGTCTGCACAGGTTGCAATTGGATTTGACTTATATTTGGGTATATATGGAAATTATAGTGAGATTTCACATCACCTTTTATCCAGCTTTTGTAATTTTTTCCACTTTATGACATCTTTGTTTGATCACCTCCAAAAATCATGACCTATCACTTACAGGCTGCTGTGAACTGTGTTAATAAATGGAATGCAAGATTAGATTGACCTCCCCTTCTTACAAGGGTTCTTCCCCTTCACACAAACTGTTTGACACAGATTGGTTGCCAGAGATTGGTTGTCAGAGTTTTCCAGACATGTCCAGCATCTAAAGCTTTCACACCTGCCTTGGCAATTATATTGGTCAAGTGACCATTGTAATGCAAACTGGCTATAGAGGACATCATAGACTTCAATATAGGAACTTCATTGAGATTCGAACATGGATTCAATTAGAACTGCAAAATCATTCAGATCACTATATTTTGCAGCTGAACTGTACTTTTAAGTGAATATCAGGTTGGCCAGAAGTGACAGAATGAAAATATGTTATCATTTCCAGCTGCAGATTAATATGTAATTAAATTACTCGTGTGTTATTCTTAAATTCTTTTTACTTTATTTTTATTTTGTTACATTTTATTGGATAAAATTTTTCTGGATTTGACATTTTTCCCAAGTAAATTCCGTTGATTTCTTTTAGTCTGATTAGAATGTGAAACTATTGCTTCTTTGTATTTTTAGATGACGTTGTTTCAGAAATATGGTAAAGACCAAGTGAAAATCATTGGTTGTAATCAACATTTTATTTATAAATTTTTTTTCAGTGTGGGAATCAGATTCTTAGCTAGGCTGTAGTAGCCTTGTGATAATAATTGGTATTTTCTTTTACTGTGGTGATCAAGTTAATTGACCACATGAGTTGTCATGTGATCTAAAATTGAGGGTTGAGTCAGATGTTTTGTATTGGATTTGATCAGAGGTAAATATACACCTTTGGGTGCAAGGTATATGTCTTTTTGTGATCATTTGATTTGATTTTCTTATTTAAAATAATTTAATCGCCCTGGAAAATACTCATCTTCATTAAAAATTCTTGGACAAAGTCATTTACTAAATTATTCAGAATTCAAAAGCTGGACTTGTTTTCTTGGTGACTCAACAAGGAATTGGTATCACATCAACACAAACTGGCTATAGAGAACATCATAGACTTCAACATTGGAACTTCATTGAGATTCGAACATGGATTCAATTAAAAAAATTTTAATGATATGACATGTATTTTTGAAATCTAGGATTAATTTTTGGATGAAATTCATAAACCGTAAGTCCTACTTCATACTTTTACCTTTTTTCTAGGGAAACAAATTATTTTGTTAAATTTTCAAAGCTTGTTGACTTCACTCTTTTCTTTTTTTAGTTTTATATGAGCCTACATGTAACAGTAATATTTTGTGCAGTGCTTTAATATATGGTGCACAGATTCCCTGGGCAAGGGTATAGGATCAACTCTGTTTTACATCAATGAGGAATGTTGTTTTTGTTGTTGTTTTGGGGCTTAATGCCATTTTTCAGCACATGATAGGCTATACATGGCAGCCAGTATTAATGGTGGAGGAAGAAACTGGAAAATCTGCGGAAAGAAACACCAACCCACGAGAAGCTACTGACAAGCTTTCTCACATATTCACATTTGCCTAATCTTAGACTCGAACCCATGCAGACAGAGGTGAGATGACAGTGTTCCGTAACGAACATAACGGAGAGCGCTTTAGACCACTTGACCACTCGGGGCCTATAAATGAGGAATGAAGTAGATCACTGGGCAAGGGTTTAGAACAACTCCCTTCCCCCACGGACATTCCCTCTACAGACTTTTCCTCCCAACCTATACCCACTGGACATCCCCCTTCCCGACTCTCCTCTGACATATCTGCCCCCCTCAACATTTTTTCCCCTGGACTCCCACCCCATCAAATAGGGTTTTCCACCCGAGTCATTCCCCTCCAAGATATTTAAACTGAATTCATTTATTATGACATTTTGCCAATAAAATATAAAAGCTTATATTAAGTTATGTTAAAAGAAAAAGGTTATTTAAAATAAATTTAGTAAGTGTTAAACAAAGTTAACATTTTCACATATTAAAAAATGTAATGTTTCAAAGTTAATAGGCGGTGACTATGTTTGCAATTCTTGAAGAACAGTCTTTGAACTACTTCTTTAGTTGTTGAGGCAAATGTCCACTGAAGATCTGATTTAGGTTGACAGTATTTAAGCTCTGTTCACAACTACAAATTAACTGAACGATGGCTAATCATTTTGTTTATCTTGAATATACCAAAAATAAAGGTTAGACTCAAGCCTCTGTAACCATACTTCAAAGAAATCTCCTGTTCTACAGTGAGTTACAGCACTATCAATTGATTGACAAATAATGCCGATTTTTGTTATAACTAACAATGCTTAAAAATTGATATGAATTTATGTTCACTGTTCAGATGTGGTGTCAAGCTACCCGTAAGATCCATGATTGTGTGTGTGTGTGTGTGTGTGTGTGTGTGTGTGTGTGTGTGTGTGTGTGTGAGAGAGAGAGATAGAGAGAGGGGGGGTCAGGAAAGCAGATATTTTAATTTTGATAATGCATTTATTTCAGGTAACAACAGTTATACCTGTGCACTAATGGTGATGCAGGATGTGAGTAAACATTAAAGCTAAATAAAGTAGAATAAAGTTTATGGGTGGAAAATAACTGGGTGGGGGAAAGTCCTATTTGATGGGGTGAAAGTCCAGGAGGAAATGTCTAGTGGGATATGGTTGTGGAAAAGTCCGGGGGGTAAATGTCCAGGGGAGATGTCCTGATACCGGATTGATGACACTGGGCAATAAAAAATAGAAACAGAATCACAATCTTATCCTTTCCAGACAAAACTGAACATTATAAAATTTCAGAGACTTATAATATCTTATATCAAATATTCCACCATTTTCTTCTTTGTTCATATTTGTCTCATGCCAAGACGAGCATTATGGTAAGTTTTCCCAGGTTCATCCTCCATAGACTGTATTGTCTGACATGTATAGCCTATCAAGTGCTGAAAAATGGCATTAAACTCAGAACAACAACAACAGATTAAATTGCAAACATTATACAAACATATACATATATGAACATGATAAATGTTTGAAGCGAAACACATATCACCTTACCCAAAAATTAATGTATTCTTTTCATTTATAAATATTTTGTTCTTGTATTGTAGGCCTCTTTTATATATGAACTTAGGCATTTGAATTACTTAGAATCCTTAGAATACTTTGAACTTAAATCCAAGACCACAGAACCAGTCTGCTGGTATCATACCGTACATACTTTTTTGACAAGTCTAACTAAAAACCTCACAGACCATGATCTGTCTTCACATAATGTGCAGAGTAATCCAACAAGTCTAACTGAAAACTTCACAGACCATGATCTATCTTCACATAATGTGCTGAGTAATCTGACAAGTCTAGCTGAAAATTTCACAGACCATGATCTGTCTTCACATAATGTGCAGAGTAATCTGACAAGTCTAACCGAAAACTGTACAGACCATGATCTGTCTTCACATAATGTGCTGAGTAATCTGACAAGTCTAACTGAAAACTGTACAGACCATGATCTGTCTTCACATAATGTGCTGAGTAATCTGACAAGTCTAACCGAAAACTGTACAGACCTACATCTGTCTTCACATAATGTGCTGAGTAATCTGACAAATCTAACCGAAAACTATACAGACCTACATCTGTCTTCACATAATGTGCTGAGTAATCTGACAAGTCTAACCGAAAACTGCACAGACCATGATCTGTCTTAACATAATGTGCTGAGTAATCTGACAAGTCTAACTGAAAACTGTACATACCATGATCTGTCTTCACATAATGTGCTGGGTAATCCAACAAGTCTAACCGAAAACTGCACAGACCATGATCTGTCTTCACATAATGTGCTGAGTAATCAGGAAAACAAACATTATGCTACAGCTGATCTTGATCTTTGTTTTTTGCAATTTTAGTAATCTTATAAGTAGTATATACAGTATATGACTGCATTTTTGGGGTTTGCAGGTGAATTTAAATGGATGAATAAATATAAATGAGCAAGACCATGTGTTTAAATTGGTTATCTTGTAATGACTTCATATAATATTGTACAGTATATACTCACTTTTACTAATATATATATATATATATATATATATATATATATATATATATATATATATATATATATATATATATATATCTATCTATCTATATATATATATATATATATATATATATATATATATATATATATATAATATTGTACACTATATACTACTCACCTTTAATACAGGTTCAATAGATATAGACCCTGCTCTGCATGATCTGGTTCATCCTTATTACTCCCACCAAATTGCATTGACCCTTACCTGTATTTGCATTATGCATTGGCAGATCTGGCTGTATGTAGTTTGCAGTTCGATTCAACTTTATGAAAGTTTATACAGTATATTAAATTTCTCCAGTGTGACCTTCTCCTGGTATACAGAATGTTATTTTGTATGATCCAGTTTTAGATGATAATGCTGAAGTGTTGAAATCCATTTAGTGTAACATCAGTGATTGTCATACAACTCAAAAGGTTATCCCTGTTTCACTCTCATGTATATATAGGAAATATGAGGCTTTTTAAAAGTTAATTATGTAAGTAGTATAGACTTTGTACAGTCCAGATTACAGTTGTTTCAATACTTTATTCATAGACTACATAATGCTGACAGTGTAGTTCAGTATCTCATTAGAATTACTTAAAATTGTGCTATTTAATTGTGCTAAATAACTAGTTAATATTTAGTAATATATTTTTAATATTGTCTTTTCTGGACAGTTTTTATCCAGCATTTAAGTGTTAAAATGCTTAATGAGGAGAAATGCTGGGCATTGTTCAATTTGTGCCAATTTAAGAATTTTTAAAACTTTTTATTTGTTACACAAGAAAATCGTGCCCCATAGACAATTTAGCATGGCCACTGTGGCAACCACCTTCAAATGTTTTTATTGTTATTGCTCCTGGACAGGATTTCTGTTATAAGACTCTTCATTATAACACTTTTCCTACAATAAGGCTCATCAATATTGGGTTTTCACTGAAAGGCAACTTATGATATGCAAATGTTCCCAAGACAAAATGGTACTGATCTGACAGCATTTCTAATATGGCAGCCATTTTGAAATTCTTGTTTCCACTGCTTGTTCTGAAAGAAAGGTTGTGTTTACATTGGTTTTCTGAATGTAAAAATGATGCTAATATGAGGTTTAACATGGTGTCCATGGTGACTATCATGAAAACCTCATCATCAGTACACCTAATGAAAGGAATGTCACCAACACAGGTTTTTCACTAAAATCTTCTTGTATTATCTTGCTATTTATGATGAAAGTGGTGCTGATCAGATATCCAACACAACCATTATTATGGTCATCTTGAAAATCTTTTTACTGATGGTCAAATCAACAGGAGGTTTTCATTACCCCCTCTCACAACCCTACTTTTATTAGGACACATAATTGAGAATGTTGCCAATCTTGCCTCCATCATGAAAATCTTAATTTTGCTATTTGTCTTGAAGATGGTTGTTTTATCTACATTGGATTTTCGCACAAGTATATCCTAATTATATGTAATCAGCCTTATTTGAAAACTGACCTCTCTTTCTCTCTCTCTGTCTCTCTCTCTCTCTCTCTCTCTCTCTCTCTCTCTCTCTCTCTCTCTCTCTCTCTCTCTCTCTCTCTCTCTCTCTCTGTCTCTCTGGATTTCTTCTGAAACATTTGTCATGTAGATTATCCTAAATATATATGGTGATGATGGGACCTGACAAAATGGATGTTATATCCATATTTATCACTTCTCTTCAGTGGAGAGTCGGTTCAGTATTTTGGACATCTGACTTGTAACGAGAATGGCATGGGTTTAATTCCCACCATTGGATGAAACATTGGACTTGGTGACCAGAAAGGTGTGGGTTTAATTCCCACCATTAGATTGATGACCATTAAGTGTGACCTTTGGCAATGTAGTTTGCTCACCAGGGCACAATATAATCTTGAGTTGGTTCTGTGCAATAAAACTCAATAAACCATAGAAAAACCAGCCTCCCTAATAGACAGCCATACTGAAATTTGGCTTCCACTAAAATGTTTAAAATAAATAGTTGGGTCCATATGAAATGGTGCTGGTGTTATAACCCAATATTGACCACCATATTAGCCATCATGGAAATCTTATTATACATACTACTCTTGAATTGGATGGTGCACTTGACATTAGGTCTACATTGAAACACTTGCAATAGTAGTCAGTCCGATGTTGTCATGGAAACCTTTTTACAGCTCGATGGTTTTATTGATATAGAGGCTTCATTTTAATAATGTGACAGTACATTACTCATCTTGAATGAAAAGATTCTGATACAAAAAGTCAAGATAGCAGCCATTGTAGACACATACAGATCTTGCTTCTCATGATGGATATACATGGTTTAATGGCATATCAGTACAGTACTGCATACAGTAGAACCTGTCTTGAAAGACCACCTCTGCAGCTAAACAATAATGGTCTCTTTAGACAAGTGGTCTCTCATACGAGGTCATAATACTGATATTATATAATGAATAAATCTATGCAGTGGAGATCTTGGTCTCTCAATCAGGTAGTCCCTCAATACTGTGATCTCGCAAGGTAGGTTTTACTGTATTGACACAACTCTTAATGGAATTTTGTCATTGATATGGGTTTTCCACTAAACACTTCTTGGACCATGTAATTAGTCTTCAATGAACATAGTGCAGATTTTAACATATGGTATCTGTACTAGCATGAATGAGTTTTAAGGACCAGAATTTGAATTTATCGTCAAGACAGAGGTCACAGATGGCAAGTTTATACTTAAGTATATGAACACAGCAGATTTTAACCAGACTTTTTATGTACATGTAGTTTTTCCAACAACAAAAATTATTAGTTGGAACTCCAATATTGATTTCAATGATAATGACCTAGACTCATTTTCATATGTATGAGGGTTTATGAGCCAGATTAAAAAGACAAATATTAATAGATTTATTTTTTGAAACCAAGGTTGTGGATATATTGGAAGAACTTTGGATATAGTCAATCTTAGAATATGAATATATCTTGATAAGTGCATTGATTTTCTAACCATGTTGTCAGCTTGTCAGCTTACTTAAAGGTCAGAGGTCATCAAATGTTTTCATAATGTATTTATGAAAATATAAAAAAAGTTGAGCTTGTTTTAAGATCACCATTATGAAAGACCACCTGTGTTAAGAGACTATGATATCCATGCACAGATTTATTGATTATATAGCATTATGACCTGTTATGATAGACCACCTGTCTTGAGAGACCATTATTTTTTTGGCCGAAGAGGTGGTCTTCAATACAGGTTCAGCTGTAAGGGTAAATATCTTTGCTTACAAATTTGGTATCTTGGAGTTTCTGAAGAATATCATTGTTGTAATAATTAACAGAGTGAAAGAGAAAAGTAGGGACAAAGTGGATGTTCTGTGAATTCCTACAAATTCTCTTTGACCAGTCAGACACCAGTCCCTTTGAGGGACTCCTGTTTGAGTAGTACTTCAGTCCCTTTGAGAGACTCCTGTTTCAGTAGCACTGTAGTCCCTTTGAAGGACTCTGTTTCAGTAGAATATTAATCTCTTTGAGAGACTCCGATTTCAGTAGCACTTCAGTCCATTTGAGAGACTCCTGTTTCCGTAGAACATCAATCACTGAGAGACCCCTGTTTCAGCAACATTGCAGTCCCTTTAAAGGACTCCTGTTTCAGCAGCACTGCAGCCCCTTTGAGAGACTCGTGTTTCAGTAGCTCTGCAGTCCTTTTGAAGGACTCCTGTTTCAGTAGAACATCAATCTCTTTGAGGGACTTCTGTTTCAGTAGAACTTTGCTTTCTGTGTCATAAAAAGTGAATTTAGGAGATTGAGCTGTTATTACTTATCCTCATGTAAAAACATATACATTGACCTGTTTTTACTGAGTCTGCATTTTGATTCAACTTATGAGTAAGTATATATGGTAAGTGTACTGTATAACCATAACAAGATCCTGTTTGAGTTTGTAAAGTCTCTCCTCATATTGTCTTTTACTTTTTTTTATTCATTTCTGTAAAATATTTGTTATAACCACCTACACATTTTTCAAAAGCATCTGAACCCTATCTGGTCTAATGTTTAGGGCATGCACCTCGGATGCGGTAGAGTGGGTTCGAAACACGGCTGAGTCAAACCAAAGACTTATAAAAATGGTACTGTCACGCTAGGTGCTCATCATTATAAGGTTAGTGTTAGGATCGGCCAGCCTGGTGTCTGGAAATGACAGATTGGACATCATGCTAAATGTCTATAACAGGATGCCCAATTACTAGACATCATTAGAAAATTGCCACACTGCAGGTGTCATAGCTATACGACTGAAAAACTTGTTAAGGCTACATTAAAAATCCAAATTACACACACATACAGACACACAAATCACAGCACTGACAAACAAATGAAAATCTAATGACATTTCATTCATGAAATATTCATTTTATTGATATATAGCTCATTAGACCTCATGCAATCATTTGTGTTGCATAAAATTGGGGTTTTTGCTAAAGTTCCATTTATTTTGTCTGGTTTGTCCCAAATGAAAATTGTGCCAATCACGTTTCTAATTTCATGTCATTTTTGCAGTCATCTTTGAATGTTGTTCATAACTTCTTTTGCATGAATGGCAGCATTGGCATATGGTGTCCAATTAAGCACTTGTTGCAGTATAAATTGGTTTTGAATGAAATGCCTTCATACAAGTACAAATTATAAATTCAACAAGCTTAGGAGGTGGGTATAGCCTGACATTTTCTAAGACAAGTTTCATGTATTATTTGTTGTCTTTTTTAATGAATGTATATTATGTATATCTGTATTTTTTACTTGACCTTTTCCAAAATCAAGTTGTCCAAAATCAAATTCGTAGTGTTTTCCTGACCAGTGACATTTATTTTGTCAATAATAGAATACATAGCTAAAATTTTCTTTTTTAATGTGGATTAAATATTCAGATCACTGATAATACAAAAATGTTTGCTTTAATTTGAGTTAAAAGATAGTTTTGATTCTGATCTTAAAATCTTCAAGGAGGAAAGGTTACAATAAGATTACGGAATTTTAATGGTAATTGATGCCTAGATCAACAAGTAGTCAGTACAATATGCAATTACATCAATAAGGATGATTACATTTGTAATTATTCGTCTTCTGAAATCATTGATTACAATTACAGCTAAAACTATTATTGATTATAAAAGATTAGATGTAATTGGCCCTATGCCTGGTTTCATAACATAGCAATTAAAAAGGAGCATCTGAGTTCCATTGAAAGACCCTTGTAATATATTTTATGGAAATGTCACTAATCAAAATATTACTACTCACTTAAAAAAGGGTCTGCTTTATACAAAGGTACTTAATAATGAGGGAGTACTGTATAAAAATAAATAATAAGATAATTTGTCAGGTTGAATGTACATCACAGGAAAATATAAATTCCTTTATTGTCAGCACAATGAAAACATTGTACATGTATGTGAATTGTGATGGGGTCTAAGGGTGTCTTTTTCCTTGGATTGATGAGATCTGAAAAAGCTGAATAAGCATTGAATGTATTTGGGTCATGTGTTAAAGGTTTCTCAGCAGAAGTCATACACATTCATTCACAGTAATCCTTGAATAGTGATACATTATACCATTGCATAGTTCATGTTCATCAAATTTGTCAATGTAGTAGAGATGTTTGTGTCATAAACTTGGGATACCAAATACAGGTAACTGCACTGAATCTTTCATTTGCATCTCTGTCAAATATACTATTGAGGGTAAGGATACAAATACTGTAGTGTGTTAGAGGTATACCATTTTATACTTCTACACTTAATATAAAAAAAACTGTCATGCAGGTCATTTTAAGTATTTACGAGTAAGGGGTGTCATTTCTTAGATTTTGTTGACCCCTACCGTTAGATAGCAGTTATTCACTTTATTGGGATTCTTGTGGAAGGTTATTATTTACTTGACCCAAGAAATCAATGTTAAAGTACTTGGGCTTTTAAGTAGATGAGGTCAAATGATCAAGTACAAACCTGACTGAATGCCATGCATAGTGATGGCACAATGAAAGCTGCATGTGTTGAAAAATACTTATATTGCCCTGTTTCATTTTTTCTTGAGTTACTTTAGTGTCAGGTCACCACTGTAAAACTGTTAAGCTTTAGATCATTCCAGAATCAAGAGTGAATAGCTTTGGTAAAACTTTATTAGCATTAAAACTATGTTGTTGTGGGGCTTATCACCATTTTTCAGCACATGATAGGCTATACATGGCAGCCAGTATTAATGGTGGAGAAAGAAACTGGGAAATCTCTGGAAAGACCCACCGACCCACGAGAAGCTACTGGCAAGCTTTCTCACATATCCACATTTGCAGAATCCTAGAATCGAACTCACGCAGAGGTGAGATCGAAGTGATCCTTAACAGACAGCGCTTTAAACCACACGGCCACTTGTAAACTATATTAGTATTAAAATTTTATTAGTATTAAATTTTCAGTAAAAAATTAAAAATTTAATTTATATTGAGTAAATTGTTCAACATGAATGTGTCAACATGAAACAATGTCATATACTTTTAAGGTTTTACAGAACAGTCTCTCACTTTTAGATTTTGTGGATTTGAATAAAAGCTTGAAGACGTAATTGATACCATTGCCAATGACTTGGTCTTCATCACATTGAGTCAGATTCATATACAGCAAAAAGGCAAGTCCAGATCCTGAAAAGAGAAAAAGAATTGTATAAAAGAAATATTATATAGTAGTTTTTATACCAGTAAATGCTAAATTCAAATTTTCTAATGCTCTATGCATGGTATGTATGAAAAGTTTAATTTCTAATTCATGTCACCCCTTCATTCATACAGTATTTTATAATGTATTGCAGTGTTGTTAAAATTTGTTTATCTTATGCCATTCCTAAACATTCTTGTCTGTCCTCAACAATGACTATTTTCTGCTTTTCTTAGAAACCTTTTATGTATAAATGTCAATGCTCAATTTGTTAGAGTTGTTAAAAATCATGCAACAGGAAAAAACAGAAAAGCACATACCAATACTTACCCATGCACTACACTTATATAACATATGGCCTGGGAATTGGAAACTAAGAATTTTTAAAAGCTGGCCTTAATAGAGTATTATCTTAGTAGAGTATTTTACTATTTAAGGCCCAGGGGTACACGCCTCATAAATATGAATGGAGGTGTGGGAGTAGACTTATACAGCTTTCTCTTAATATAAGGCTTATGATTATAACACTGGACTTGTGCAAAACTAGGCTTATACAGCATTCCCTCACTATAAGGCTCTTCATTATGATACCATTTCTGTTATAAGGCCCTTCATTATAATACTTTTCCTATAATAAGGCCCTTCATTATAACAACCTTCCTGTTATATGGCCCTTCATTATAACAACCTTCCTGTTATATGGCCCTTATTTATCACATTTCCTGTTATAAGGTCCTTTATTATGATACTCTTGTTATAAGGCCCTTTAATTTAACACCATTCATATTATAAGGCTCTTTCTTCATTATAACACCATTCATATTATAAGGCCATTCTTTATAACACTATTCCTATTTTATGGTCATTCATTATAACACCATTTTTACTATAAGGTGGGTATCATCATGGATCCCATTTTTTTGTAAAGTGACATTTATGATGTGCTTCATTATAAGGCATCCACTCTATAAGGCAGCATATTCTATAGGTCCCATAATTAAAGTATTATAAATATATAATTATGCAGTACAATATTTTGTACATGCCTTTCTTAGATGCAAAAGTTGCTCAAGTTTTGTACAAGTTGAAATCATGGCTTTTTTGTTGTGGGATTTATTATATTTAACAGCATATAGTGGGCTACACATGAAGGCTAGTTTGTTTACTTGAGGAAGAATCTGGGAAGATGCCAGAAAGAAGCTCCAAACCCCAGGGAAGATACTGGCAAGCTTTCTCACATGATCAATTTGGTCAAACTTAGATGTATCTCATGTGAGCAGAGGAAATATATGTGACCTGTCAAAGAGAGTGTCATAGACCACATATCTCATGTGAGCAGAGGTAATGTATGTGATCTCTCAAAGAAATTGTCATAGACCATGTATCTTATGTGAGCAGAGGTAATATATGTGACCTGTCAAAGAGAGTGTCATAGACCATGTATCTCATGTGAGCAGAGGTAATTGTATGTGACCTGTCAAAGAATATCATAGACCATGTATATTATGTGAGCAGAGGAAATGTACGTGACCTGTCAAAGAGAGCATCATAGACCACTCAGCCACCCATTGGCCCCCAGAGAAATATGGAATATGTGCATCTTTATAATGCTGTATATAACCCTGGGATTGATTCCTGGAGCTGGCATGTGTCCAACCAGTGTTTAAGATTTACTCTACCTCAAAAAGCATGTTATTGAGGAATTTCTGACTCCACTCAGTCAACAATATTTTTAACAGATTTTAACAAATATTGCTTGAGCCTTCTGACCATTGTGACTTACCAGCCTTGAACTGACTACTGCAGTACTGCAGTTTATATGCACATCTCACTAGCTGGCTTGTCAGAGCAACAGTGACACATTTTTAAGGGTCACCATGTTATAAATATATTAGAAAATTGCTACTATGCAACAAAATTGCCACTATGCAACAAAATTGCCACTATGCAGCAAAATTGCCACCATGCAGCAAAATTGCCACTATGCAACAAAATTGCCACTATGCAACAAAATTGCCACTATGCAGCAAATCTTGAAAATGTTATAGCTTCATAAATTTCCCAATTTTTGTGAATTTTTATCCATATACAGATAATTCTTATAACTTTTCATGGAAGTTTTTGCTATATTAAATACTTGATTTCTTTAAATGTAAATTCATGAAAAGGTATGCTGTATGAATGGGTATGCTTTATGAATGGGTATGTGTTTAAATGATGTTTGAATGGATTTACTTTATGAATGGGTATGCTGTATGAATGAGTATGCTGTATGAATGGGTATGTGTATAAAAGATGTTTGAATGGATTTACTTTCTGAATGGGTATGCTGTATGAATGAGTATGCTGTATGAATGGGTATGTGTATAAATGATGTTTGAATGGATTTACTTTATGAATGGGTATGCTGTATGAATGAGTATGCTGTATGAATGGGTATGTGTATAAATGATGTTTGAATGGATTTACTTTATGAATGGGTATGCTGTATGAATGAGTATGCTGTATAAATGGGTATGATGTATCAATTGGTATGCATTATAAATGGGTATGCTGTATGAATCGGTATGCTGTATAAATGGGTATGCTGTATGAATAGGTATGCTGTATGAATGGGTATGCTGTATAAATGGGTATGCTGTATGAATGAGTATGCTGTGTTATCTCAGCTGGGACAGTCATATAATTACAACAATCACTTCATTTGATTACAGACCAGAAATTGGATGTGAACTATTACAGATTTGGGTCATGGTGGATGGGTTTGGTCTGGTAAAATGAATTGACTCTTCAGTTTCAGCCTGTCATATCTTATTAATAATTTATCCCATTATGATGAAATGTTCTCAGTATATAGATAAATCCTGTTCCAATCACTAAGAAATGTTTCAAATCTTTATTCATAGAAATAGGCTTATCTGAAAGATCAATGGAATTCAGTATTGAAGCATACAGTTCAAAAGAAATCAAGTCCTTTGTCAAAGGATTTTAAGTACCATCAGTTTTCATTCTTATTCAATTAGAATTTAATTGTCACAATATATATGGATGATATTAGCCCATGATATTTTGAAAGTCCATGAACACATTTCAATGTCTTGGATATTGCAAACTTTGAGGCAGATTTTACCATTGACATTGATGAAAATATTTGTTTTATATTGATGCAATCATGCAGTTGAATCAAATTATTATTTGCTACAATAGAGGGACTGTATAATGTTAGAAAAGAGAGAATCTTCAGGTATATTATATGTCTCCGATACATGTTACCATTTCAGAAGAATAGTTTATCATGCTGTCAGACTGACACCTTTATGTGTAACAACAGTACTCAGTCAAGTCATTTAGTAATGTAAAATTTTGGCAGTATGATAAATGGAATCTCAGGCATGCAAGATGTATAAAAATGGAAAAAGACATTATCCCACAGTTACAGGTTTCTGTTATTGTTCTGGGGATTAACAACATTTTTCAGCACATGATAGGCTATACATGGCAGCCAGTATTAATGGTGGAGGAAGAAACAGGGAAATCTGTGGAAAGAACCACCAACCCACGAGAAGCTACTGGCAAGCTTTCTCACATATCCACATTTGCCGAATTTTAGACTCTAACCCATGCAGACAGGTGAGATTGCAGTGTTCCGTAACAGAGAGCGCTTTAGACCACTCGGGGGGGGGGCCCCTAGTTACCAGGTTTTATTGCAATATCTTAAAAAGCAGTAGAGGGAAAGTACAGAAAAGATAAGGTGATCAGTGATTTGAAGATAAGATCTTGTCTATAATTCTTGACATGCCATCAAAATAAGAATAATGTTCTTATTCATCCCTTAAAAATCTGACCTTGACCTTGAGGTTAAGACCTTGACTGTGCAGTGCAGCATATTTCCCATTGACAGTATATTAGTATACCAAACTTAAGCCAAATTTACCTTTCAAAAGTGTTATGTTAAGGCAAAAGGACAAATATGATTAAACTTAGAGTCATGCCAAATTCTTGAAGATGTCCAGCTTGCGGTATGGACTATTTCAATTTCTAGTGGGTGGATGGGGATAGAACGAGAGTGATTTATTTTTCTTTTCATCAGCCATTTCTAATCTTGTCCTCAGTTGTACCCAGATTCCACATATTAACCAGCCAGTATTAAGCTCTCCACAGACACCTATTACTTTCTAGTGGGTGGATGGGGATAGAATGAGAGTGATGTATTTTTCTTTTCATCAGCCATTTCTAATCTTGTCCTCAGTTGTACCCAGATTCCACATATTAACCAGCCAGTATCAAGCTCTCCACAGACACCTATTACCAGGACATAAATATCCCCAACTTGGTGGACAACATTATAATAACAGTGATATATATGTACATGAAGCATTATCGAGTAATCTTAAAATGCGCAAAAATTAAAAAGAGAATAAAGAAAAATGAAAACATAATATATTGAGAAGTGACTTGATCGTAAACCATGCATGTGTTGTCTATTTAAACCTTGACTGAGGAAGTTGTACATGCCTGCCTTAAGGACAGCACCATCTTATGGTATGTGATACGCTTTCTTGCAATGATATTATTACAAATTGGTTGTCTTAAACTAAGTAATGGAAAAGAGTAAAATCCAACAAGTTCTGTAAAATTCAAAAATGTAATTAATTTTATTTAAAATACAAGCTAAAAATTTAAAATGAACTTAAACTATTGCAAACTAAATCCCAAATTGTCCAATGTTTTATCACCTGGTCTAATGAATAAAGTTTCTAATTAAATTCAAGTGGAATTCAAAGTAAGATGCAAACACAGAAGGTGTTGATGTGCCTGTA
The DNA here is from genome assembly GCA_016746295.1 of Potamilus streckersoni. Lineage (NCBI taxonomy): Eukaryota > Metazoa > Mollusca > Bivalvia > Unionida > Unionidae > Potamilus > Potamilus streckersoni. The sequence goes on from JAEAOA010001402.1 coordinate 1,613,252, forward strand.
GTGGCATATAATGTGGTGTTGTGACAGGTCTTATTAATAAATCACTATGATATACTCCAAGATGTCCTTGTCCAAAATCATTATAATTCCAAGCGAATTGTCTCTGTCCAAGAATATTATTGAGCACTATGTAATTCCAGTGAATAATTACTTGACTTATCTCACAATTACCATATTCTGGAAATACTATGACTTAATGGAATCTTCCATTCTAGATTCAGAGTTTGTCAACAAGATAAAATATGTTACTAAATTATAATAAAGATATGGTAAATGTCAGGTAAACTAGAAATTTTTATGAATGATTTCCAGCAACCATGACCCACACCCAGATAAATATATTTACTTCTGTTGATAATGATCCTAATATTAAACCTACACTTCTATACAAATATTAGTTATTTTGTTTACCAAAATAAAAAAAATCATTGTCTCTAGCCAGGTAAACAGAGAACCTGACTTTGGACAAGGTCAAGTGCAAAATACATTTATCCATAGCACATAATGAACTAAAACAAAATCCTAACAAATAATACATAATACATAATATATGTGATATTGGTTTTGAATACAGAACCTCCTATGTTGTACACAATACAGATGCAATTGATGATCTGTTAGTATATTTAGTTTGATTCCCTTGCTCTCAGTTTTTACTTGTTTTGAGTGGAAGGAAAAGTATGATGGATAAAATAAAATAATGAGCTATGACCTTAACATTTGACACCATTAATGTAGAACTACTCTTTACCAAGTATCATCCCACAGTCTCAAATGGTTTAAAGTTGTTGAGTAAAAGTCAAATTAGATGAAAAACATTAAATATTGCACCATGACTTTGACCTCAGTATGATATGCAACACACCACCAAGTCATCATGTACAAATGTACCAAGTTTTATCCCATAATCTTAGATGGCTTTAAAGGTATAGAGTGGCGGAAATATAAAATATTGAAGTGTGACCTTGAAGATTTGACCTACATTATTGTCATGTGACACCATCTAGAGATTGCTTATACCTATGTCAAGTTTCATTCTTTCATCTCAGAAAGAAGAGAAGGTATGTAGGAAAACATCAGATTGAGCATTGCCTTGACCTTGACCTTTAAGACAATATAAAATATGGTGCTGTACATGTTAACCAAGGGAACATTTGATTGGTGGACATATCAATGGAGATCTGGATACATGGAGACAGTGTTGGAAGTGTACTGTATAGCTCACTTTCTTGGAAAAAGGCATGGATATAAAAAAATCATATGTAAAGATGATGTATAAAAATGTTTAACTTCTTAATTAAATTAATATTTAATACACATTCATTTCTGATCCTCTTTTGTCAAATGTTTGGGTAAAAGCATGTGTTCGTTATTATGGGTATTCATTATTATCAGGTATTCATTATTGTCAGGTATTCATTATTGTCTTTCACATTTATTTATTATTATAGTTGATGACTTTTACATTAAATCATTGATTATTAAAAAGTTAATCTTTAAAGGGGTATAAGATTATGAAGAAAAATAAAAATGGCATGAAAAGGGTTCTTCTGAAAAAAAAAACTTAATGACTGTACTAAATAATGAACATTAATTTGGGCTTCAACCATGACCAAGTCATATCAGAGACTTATAAAAATGGTACTAGCAGCTGCCTCACTTGTTGCTAAGCATTAAGATGTTAGTAACTGGTTGGCCTGATGACTGGGTAGGAATTCTTGCTACATGTCTGCAGCTTGACACCCCTGTGTTAGACATCACTATAAACCACACACTGCAGACACAGTAGTGATTGAAATTTTTTTAAAGCTATGTTAAATAGACAAATCTCTCTCTCTCTCTCTCTCTCTCTCTCTCTCTCTCTCTCTCTCTCTCTCTCTCTCTCTCTCTCTCTCTCTCTCTCTCTTTCTCTCTCTCTCTCTCTCACACACACACACACACACACAAACACCCACAAATGTTAATTAAATAGATTGTTACTATGATTAGTCCTGTGTATGTACTACCTGTTTAAAATTATTAGGTAGTGTGATGCAAATTAAGCAATTCAGCAACCTTCAAAAGTCATGGTCTGTTACCATACACACACGAATATCAGTAGACTCTCAACTGAAAAAAAGTCATGGTCTGTTACCATACACACATGGATATCAGTAGACTCCCAACTGAAAAAAAGTCATGGTCTGTTACCATACACAGATATCAGTAGACTCCCAACTGAAAAAAAGTCATGGTCTGTTACCATACACACACGAATATCAGTTGACTCCCAACTGAAAAAAAGTCATGGTTTGTTACCATACACACACGGATATCAGTAGACTCCCAACTGAAATGACTCACATCTGACATTGTATAATGCACTAGTAGATCTGGATCTATGCAATTTTTTGATAGAACAAACAACATAGACTCTGATGTGCCAGGACATTATATAATGTCAGACCAGGACCTCTGTTGTTTATAGCTGGATTCAATTGATAAGTTAGTATATATGGTAACATGTTTGTATTGCTCAAGAAGAAATAAGCATGCAATAGAAAATGTTTTCATTGCATATTTACAAAAACATTGCTACATTGGTCATCACCTACAGGTAGGTTTTGTAATTGAATATTGGGCTACGTAAATGCATGGTTGTAGCAAGGCCATACAACTTGTTAGGATTTAAGAGAAGAGGGGGCAGTTTAGAAGCTGTTGTATTGTGCACAAAACAGTTTGCAAAATAGATTTATGGCATGTTGGATATGATTGGAAAAAGATTATCATTTACATGCAGTCTGTTATTGTGAACACTGATTCATCTATTATTATTATTATGACTTTATTTAAAGAGGGTAACTCAATTAGATAAGAACTAATCTACCTTGAGGTCCTCATTCAAAGGATTTTATTTTTGCTGCTTCTCTGAAGCCACTGTATATATGGGTTTGAAAAAAGGAAATAGAGTGGGCATTTCTAATCTCAACTTGAATACTATTCCAGAACAAAGTTCCAGAGTATTGGAAACTTTTTTAAATAATTCCTTTTTTGGTTTGGGAATTTGGTAATGTTTGGTAGACATTGATCGCAGGTGGGGAGTATTTCCAGGTAGCCTATACTTGAATAATGATTGTAAATATTCAGGAGCACTATTATTGGCTATCCTGTACATTAATTTGGCTTTTCTTAAACAGATTCTGTCTTTAATAGGTAATATTTTTAACTTACCAGCTAAATTTTCCTTGCTTTCTTTCTGGATTGGTATTAACTCAAAAGCTCTTTTTTTTTTTTATCATTTGAATTACCCCATACTGTATTACAGTAATCTAAATAGGGTTGTATGTAACTGTTATAAAATAGTTTTCTGTGCTTTTCAGGGAAAAGTGTCTTATCCTACTGAAAAGCCTTAAACTTGAATTGACTTTTTTACTGATATGTTTGATATGTTCAGTCCATGATAGGTTATTATCTACCAAAACACCAAGTAGACTATAGTGACAGACCATTTGCAACCTTTTATCCTTCCATGTCAGACATAGTTCATCACTATCAAGTTTTGTTCTTTTGTTCCATGTTGAGATAAGTAATATTTTAGTTTTACCAGTATTAACCGACATACCATTGCATGTGCACCAGTTGTCCAGTTTATTTAGGGCATTCTGTAAAGAAATTTTGAGTTCTTGCTTTGTGTTTTGGATGTCTGACAATGTTGTGTCATCTGCATAGAGAGATTTATGATTTCTTTCAATCTAAAATTTGGGAATAAACATGTCCATTAACACACTCTGGCAATAGTCTGTTAATACATTCTGGAAATACAGAGTCTATTCATCAATTGGAATCCCTCCCACTTCATTCTGCAGGCTTAGATTTTGATGTAAAATGCCAAGCCAACAAACCAAAATTAAAAAACAATGATCTGGGTTATCTGGAAATTGTAACGAGTCTGATTTGAATTTAAACTGTTTAATGAACGAAATTGTGACTTGGTGCCAAGCACCTGTCTGGCATGCATGCATGCTGTTATGACCCTACAAATAGTTGGGTTGCCAGTTCATTCCTTTTTGTGAGTATCAGATTTCATGATTTGCAAACAGTTAAATGAAAAAAAGTTTTCGCAGTTACCTAAATTCAGGAAATTGGGACGGCATTATATTGTATCCATGGATGGATAATTGTTAATTGAATCTTTAAATCTGAGGTTTGTAGCAATCAAAGAAAGCCACAAAATTTGATACCCCACTAAAATGTAAAGAAAAACAAATATCCCATGGAATCTCATGAAAATGGTACCCAATAAAAAAGAGCAAATTCACTGTAGTTGTCTTTTTGAGTTATTGAACTTTTTCACTGTGTTATTTTGGAAGATGTTGCTTTTGCTAGTCTGCCTTTTAAGGTCAAAGGTCAGGGTCATTAAGACAGGGATAAAAATGTTTTTATGCAATATATTTATTCTAGAGTAAGTTTCTTGACCTCTGTGGTTAGCTTGCACTTTGAGTAGTAAAAAAATTCTTAGGTCCAGAGGTCAGATTTTATTGACCTGACAAGTCTAATACTTGATGCAGAGACCATGCCATTGATATGCATCAGTCAATAATCTCCCACATCAGCCATTTCTAACTAGTTACAAGAATACAGTAAATAGAAGATATTCACAAATTACTCAACCTTTCAGCCAAAAGATAATGGTCTTTCAAGACAAGTGGTTGCTCAAGACAGATTTTTTGATATTTTGGAACTGTTTACTTATATAAGTTGCACTATATATTTGCAATACAGAATTTCAGCAGCAATCATTAGTAGCATTTGAACCTGTCTCTATGGATTTAGTACATACAACTGTGATAAAGAGTATATCAAAATCATGTAAACTTGACCCAATTCCGACATCACTGCTGCTTGAGTGCTTATATCCAATATTGCCTTCATTAACTGATGTTATTAACACCTCTCTCTTATCCAGGGAATTCCCATCATTTTTCAAAGCTGCCATTATAAAGTCTCTGCTGAAGAAACAAATACTCGACCATAATAATTTAAAGAACTACCGCCCAGTTTCTCATCTCCCATTCATGACAAATATCTTAGAAAAAGTTGTTCTATCCCAACTTGTATCTTATCTGAATTCAAACAGTCATTTTAGCAGTGTACAGTCTGCATATCATCCTTGCCAGGAAACTACTCTTCTGATAGTAGTTAATGACCTCTCTGCTTTGGATTATAGTCCTCTTCTTCCTTGATTTGTCTGCAGCATTTGACACAATAGACCATGATATACAGTATTAGTTCACCATCTCAAGCATATACTTGGCATTAACAATAAAGCCTTACTATGGTTCAAGTCCTACTTGATCAACAGGACAGAAATTGTGCAAATATAAAACACTCCAGCCCAGTTGATCTATGCTATGGTGTTCTACAGGGGTCAGTTCTTGGATCTGATCTCTTCATTCTGTACACTCATCCACTCTCATCATCCATTGATTCGCCAATTGTATGTTGATGACACCCAAATATACAAATCTAGGCATCCAGCTGAAGTCGAAGCTACCACACAAGGTGTAAAGAGGTGCATTTCTGAAGTGAAATTATGGATGACAAGTAACAAGCTGATTACAAAACAAAGACTTTCTCATTCACATCCTTTACCTCAGACAATAAATATTAGTAATACCAACATTTTCTGATTTCATGGTGATTGTTTTTATTTTTTAATCGTATCATTATATGATTTTAAGTGTTGTCAAATGTTGTAATGTACTTAGAGCTTCTAAAGAGTAGGTGCTATACAAAGTCATTGTTATTATTATTATTATTATTATTATTATTATTATTATTATTATTATTATTATTATTATTGTTGTTGTTGTTGTTGTTATTATTATTATTATTATTATTATTATTATTATTATTATTATTATTATTATTATTATTATTATTATTATTATTATTATTATTATTATTATTATTGTTATTATTATTATTATTAATCTCAAGGAGAAAACTCAGATTAGTAGCATGAGTAAAAGTGTGCTTTCTTTCAGCATCGGCTTTTTATGACTTTAATTTGCTAAAAAATAAATTTACTTTTTCTCCATACTAGTACATTTCAGACTGCTTACTAATGGCCTTTGTCACTTGTAGCCTCAGCAGGTATTGTTCATTTGACTGCTTACATTATAATATACCCAGTCATTATTTAAATAGTCAGTCTTGGCCTTTACCTGTGGCCCTTACCTGTACAGGTAGAATCATCAGATCTGTCAGAATGAACCTTTTGACAACAGTTTGTAACAAGATACTGTCAGAATAGCATAATTACCTTGATTTGTGCTATTTTTCTCTTCAGGAAGCCTGTGTATTTACCAGAATGGACTATTGAGGAAAATTCAGTCAGGAGTGGTCGACCTGTATTATTTGCAGGTCATGATGATCAACAGCTTTTCATAATAATTCTGGGGTTTTGTTTTTGGGGGTTTATGTACTGATAATACAGTGCAAAAGTGTATTAGTCTTCCCACTCATATGGATGTATATATGTGGATACCTGTGTGGGATGATTTAGATGTCCATTATTATAGAACTGTAGGTATTATCGATATTGCAAATACAAGAAAGAACATTAAATTTATTTAATTTATCTAAAGCAATAATCCAAGTGAGAGTGAGGATAAGCCAATGTGGAAATTTTTTAATATAAATCTTAGATGTTAGTTTAACAGGCAGTTATTCAAATTAATTATTTGAGTATAATTAAACAAGAAAATCAAACCATTCTAACAGAGCCGTGGCATCAAAGTTTTAATCCCTTGAAAGTTTTGAATGTCACTAGCAAAAAGTCGTAGTAACTTGTGGCAGAAAAATGTATGGAAGCTTTTGAAGAATCATTTTGAAAACAAGAAGGACATTCCAAGATGCTTACATGCCTTAAGTGGAAGGGGGCTTGGAAAATGTACCAGCCAATCCTTTAACAAAAATGAACACTGGTTCAGATTCCCAGGAAACACCACAGCAGTATTATTTCGGAGCGCTGCATTTAGCAGATCTCCGTTCAGTGGGAGCCAGTTCTCTGACAAGTAAGTACTTTAATTTCAAAATTAATTAAGTTGTAAGTAGTTAAGAAATGTGTTTAGCTTATGTAATACATTTCAAGGCTAATGAAGAAGAAGTAATTATAGCAATAAATAGCATGTCCTCATATGCTTGTCAATAAATTGTACAATCTCTTCTTTCAATTTTTTGATAAGCAAACAGTTTATTGTAATGTTAAGATGCATAATATATGAATTTATATGAACAGTAATGTACACTATATTGTATTGTATATAGGTCTCATCAGTTTCGTATTACTGTGCATTGATGGTACATGTAGGTAATCTTTGTATCTAATTTTGCATTATTGTATTACTTTGAGACCCTCTACATTTGTAGAAACAAAGCAACAGTAGTAGTAACATTACATCAATACTACTACTACTACTACTACTACTGCTATTACTACTACTACTACTACTACTAATAATAATAATAATAAAAATAATCATTATACACTGAACATCTCCATATAAAGGGCTCCTGATTATAGTTGACAATTTGTCCACTTTTTTTAAGTTGTTATTTTTCAACTCAATACAGTATCAAGTGCGAACACATTATGTATCTGATAGAATTCATAGTTCGTCCACTCAGTGACTTTTGTTGTGGGTGGGGTTAAGTAGTATGGGGAAAGGAGGGAATATTGAATATGGACATAAAAAAAAGGACAAGCCATTGCAGTTGCTGTAATTAGTAGTAGTTGTAGTAGTACACTGAAACCTGTCAAGGCAGAAGCTCATGGAATCACAAAATTTGCTTTTACAGATGGGTGTACCTAATAATGTCAGTTTATAGTGACATCTAGCACTGGGGCATCATGCCGAAGATTTATAACATGATGTTCCACCCAGTCATGTTATCCTGACACCATGCTGACCAGTCCTAACACTAAACTTTTAATGCTGAGTGCCTAGTGAAGCAGCTGTTAGTACAATTTGTACAAGTCTTTGGTGCTCTACCACTAGGCTACTGGAACAGTCGAATTAAAATTACTGCCAGCTAACAGATAGTCTGGTTTGGAGTATTGTTTTATTTTGCGAAGGATGATAAGTCTATACCAGTTTATCATCTGCATACTGGAAATGCAGCCAGTGTGGCAATACATATAAATCAGTACCACCCTATCAGTCATACTTTGTAAAGATGAAATTAGTTGATATGTGTAATGATAATGTTTCATATCAAATACAGTCTATCATGATTTATTTCACTTGCTTTTTTTCTCACTATTTTCAACAAACTACCTGTACTTTGGAGTTAAAAAATTTTTTATTGCATTTTGTGATATTTAGGTGCGACATAATAAATCATTGAAGTCAAATATAGTGCCTCTCTTTTGCATATGTATCTGCCAGAGTAAAATGCCTTCATGTTTGGAGTTCTCCACTAAAAAGGTTTATTCTCTTTCTGGTTTTGCAAAACAAATCATATTTAGATGCACTTTTGAGACTGATTTAAGTTAGAAAAGTAAAGTGGTATCAAAACACTAGGCATACATGGTGACAAGATTTGCAGCAAACATTTATGTTGTAAGCAGGATTTAGCAGCCTTTTTCCTATTGCTGTTGTCTTAAGCCTTGGTGAACACTCCTTTCTCACCTAAGTCTGCCTGTTATGAGATTTCCTTGTTTCTCATGAATATACACATGCAAATATATGTGCTCAACAACAGTCGAACACGTTTTTAGAAACATCATATTTCATTTGTGAAATTGCAAGATTTGTCTACCTTGGCCACTGTATGACATTGTTGTTGATGTTGACAAAGCAGGGGAAGTAATCAAATAAGATTTTATTGACTTGTTCCCAATATAAGTAGAGTTGTGTCCCATTTAATAACTGTGACAAATTAATTTCTTAGTTTCATAATTTTTGTACTTTCATAATTCTTTAATTTTGTATGCTAAAATGGAATCAATCGGTTTGTCTGACAAGTAAACAACCTTCACTGGAAACCAATTTGCAAAAAATTACAATGATGTTATTGCACAATCTCCATCATTGCTTGGAATACAAACTTCTGTGATGCTTCATGTTGATTTGATTAGTGCCTAGTGGTTAGAGCATTTTTGAGGTCATGGTTCAAACCCCATCAGAGTCAAACCAATGACTTATAAAATGGTACTAACAGCTGCCCAGCTAGGCACTCAGCATTAAGAGGTTAATTGGCCTGGTGTCAGGATAATGTGACTTCGTGGGTCATGATACTATATGTCTTTGAAATGATGCCTAAGTACTAGACATCACTATAAACTGCAGACATTGTATTAATAATGTTCAAATAATTTATACAAATCGCACACACACAGACGAACATGCATACACATGGACATCACATTATTAATCTTATTAATTGATTGTGAACTGTTTTTAAAAATTTCTATATTTATCTGCCCCTTGGAAATTAAGTATTGCTTTGGAAGGTAACTCTTGTCATTTGTACATGAATTCACATTATTCACGTTTCTAGGCAATTTGCATATCTAAATGTGTTTATTCATGCCCTGTAAAGTTTTAGAATAATAAATATATGGCAGCATTTTCTTGGGTAGTGTTAAATTTATGACCAAGAACATACACTTGCATGACCAGTTAGGGATCAAACATTGAATGTTTGATGTTGGGGTTAGTGTATTGATGGTTTGGAAAGGGGAGAGGAGCATGGGTCTTTGAGTTTGGTTTTGTCTAGGCTATTTCTTTTTCTATCTTAATATACTTAATATATTTTCAGGGGCCCCGAGTGGCCAAGTGGTCTAAAGCGCTCTCTGTTACGGATCACTGCCATCTCACCTCTGTCTGCCTGAGTTCAAGTCTAAGATTTGGTGAATGTGGATATGTGAGAAAGCTTGCCAGTAGCTTCTCATGGGTCGGTGGATCTTTCCGAAGATTTCCCGATTTCTTCATCCACCATTAATACTGGCCGCCATGTATAGCCTATCGTGTGCTGAAAAATGGCGTTAAGGCCCACAATAGCAAAAACAACAATATATTTTCAGCTTTTATGAATAATAAAATGAGTTGAATTTTTAAATCGGAGAAAGAATGTTTCAATACTAGATAGTATGGAGATTGACCTTGACCAGGTTCAGGAATTTAAACATAGCCTTAATCCCTAGCAGATTTCCAATGAATGCTTTTTTTGCCACAGCAAATTCAAGGACTTTTACTTTCAGAATTCCAAATGTTTAAGAGGTTTTTTTTTAAAGGCTCAACAAACCATGTATATTTAATTTGTGAACTGGATGGGGATAAATGAAACTGAATAGACCTCTGCTTTGGAGTGTTCCTGAAATTTCTCAGTGGACATTTTTCATTTTTCATTTTTCATTTTCATTTTTCATTTTTCCCTTAGATAGAGATTACACATGGTATTTATGGAACCAAGTTTTTGCATTATGTCACTTATGTTGCAACTGCCAGAATTATGTTCCTTGTCAAAATTTTGATTTTTTTTCATTGCCATTAATCAGTCAGTTCATCTTTCCATGCATCCATCTATTTCTATTTCACATACTGGTTGAGTTTGGAGCTGAGGTCAGTTTCAGGCATTGATGTAGTGCATTCTTGTTCTGAGAACATATTTCTAGCTCATATTACAGAGTGTTGTATGGAAGTTTAAAGATAATGACAAAAGTTTGAAATTTTAACATTGACCATATTTGGCATGCATTTTTAAAGTTTTTCACCAGATTACAAAATTATTTCCTCTTGCTGTTTTTACAGAAACTTAATTGACTTTGAGGACAAATTGTTTGCTTACCTCGCTGAAAAAGATGGATTGGTCCATATTAGCAGATTCAAACAGGTAAGAGTACTGAATTTGTTGGTTTATAAAACAAGCCACTTAAAAGAGAGTATAGGACCAGATCTGACATTTCATAATATGATGGCAGATATGGATATGTTGAGAATGTCCTCACTTTTATCGAAAACATTGAAAAGGGATGAGATGTTCCAAATGATCTGTCTGTATGGTGTTCACTCTGCTAGATTTAACATAAAATCATAGACTTATCTGGCTGTAGAGTGTTCACTCTTCTTGATATAACATACAATCACAGACTGATATGGCTGTATGGTGTTCACTTTTCTTGATATAACATACAATCACAGACTGATACGGCTGTATGGTGTTCACTTTTATTGATATAACATACAATCACAGACTGATATGGCTGTATGGTGTTCACTTTTCTTGATATTACATATAATTACAGACTGATATGGCTGTATGGTGTTCACTCTTGATATAACATACAATCACAGACTGATATGGCTGTATGGTGTTCACTCTTGATATAACATACAATCACAGACTGATATGGCTGTATGGTGTTCACTCTTGATATAACATACAATCACAGACTGATATGGCTGTATGCTGTTCAATCTTCTTGATACAACATACAGTCACAGACTGATATGGCTGTATGTTGTTCCCTCTTCTTGATATAACATACAATCACAGACTGATATGGCTGTATGGTGTTCACTTTTCTTGATATAACATACAATCACAGACTGATATGGCTGTATGGTGTTCACTCTTCTTGATATAACATACAATCACAGACTGATATGGGTGTATGGTGTTCACTCTTGATATAACATACAATCACAGACTGATATGGCTGTATGGTGTTCACTCTTCTTGATATAACATACAATCACAGACTGATATGGCTGTATGGTGTTCACTCTTGATATTACATACAATCACAGACTGATATGGCTGTATGGTGTTCACTATTCTTGATATAACATACAATCACAGACTGATATGGCTGTATGGTGTTCACTCTTGATATAACATACAATCACAGACTGATATGGCTGTATGGTGTTCACTCTTCTTGATATAACATACAATCACAGACTGATATGGCTGTATGGTGTTCACTCTTCTTGATATTGCATACAATCACAAACTGATATGGCTGTATGCTGTTCACTCTTGATATAATATACAATCACAGACTGATATGGCTGTATGGTGTTCACTCTTCTTTATATAACATACAATCACAGACTTATATATGGCTGAAAGGTGTTCACTCTTCTTGATATAACATACAATCACAGACTGATATGTCTGTATGGTGTTCACTCTTGATATAACATACAATCACAGACTGATATGGCTGTATGGTGTTCACTCTTCTTGATATAACATACAATCACTGATATGGCTGTATGGTGTTCACTCTTGATATAAAATACAATCACAGACTGATATGGCTGTATGGTGATCACTCTTGATATACAGTCACAGACTGATATGGCTGTATGGTGTTCACTCTTCTTGATATAACATACAATCACAGACTGATATGGCTGTATGGTGTTCACTCTTCTTGATAAAACATACAATCACAGACTGATATGGCTGTATGGTGTTCACTCTTGATATACAGTCACAGACTGATATGGCTGTATGGTGTTCACTCTTCTTGATATAACATACAATCACAGACTGATATGGCTGTATGGTGTTCACTCTTGATATTACATACAATCACAGACTGATATGGCTGTATGGTGTTCACTCTTCTTGATATAACATACAATCACAGACTGATATGGCTGTATGGTGTTCACTCTTGATATTACATACAATCACAGACTGATATGGCTGTATGGTGTTCACTCTTCTTGATATAACATACAATCACAGACTGATATGGCTGTATGGTGTTCACTCTTGATATAACATACAATCACAGACTGATATGGCTGTATGGTGTTCACTCTTCTTGATATAACATACAATCACAGACTGATATGGCTGTATGGTGTTCACTCTTGATATAACATACAATCACAGACTGATATGACTGTAGAGTGTTCACTAATCTGGATTTATGGTGTTCAGTCTGATCTGGCTGTATGGTTTTTGGGCTACGTTTAATTTAATGTACAAGAATAGACTGAATGGGCTATATATGGCATTCAGCCTGATCTGGCTTTTCCTTACATTCTTTATAATTTCCTGTCTCTTAGCCAGAATATGATAAAGAGTTGTGTGATAAAGAGAATTTATCATCATTACTTTTTTTGTATGCAAGCAATGTTTTATGTGCTCTTCACCTGTCCCCCACCCCTCACTGCCTAACAGTGAAGGGGAATGGGCATGTTCTGTGTTAAACACATCTTAAGAGTTATATTCCTGATCCATAACTTCAAAGCACAAGAAAAAAAGAAGAGTTTATGTTCAGTTTTCACAAATTTCCAAGAATAATAAATAGTGTTAGGGCACATGTTTTATTAAGAACTGGAGAGTTACAGTTCCTATTTTTGACTTAAAACCCTTTTAAGTGCATTATATGGGTAGCAGAATCCATATTTGATTGGCCAATTTATGTTTTAGCATTACTTCTTACACTTTTTTACACTTCATATAAACATTGGGAAGACAACTTTTTTTAAAGAATTGCTTTATCCCTTTTTGTTCCAGGCCCTGTTTGAATCGGGTTTGCGAGAAAATGATCCCCGCCTGAAGGAATGCATGGGCAAGTTAGAACGATTCCAGTCAAGCTATAGAGAGGAAACATTCACTGGTGGTCATATTGATAGGCAAACATTTAAAGAGTTAGTATTTCAGAAAAACATGAAAATACAAAATGCTTTGTAGAAAGTACCATATTTTTTTCTATAAGAAAGAGTAGCACACATTAAAGAATATAAATGGATTGTACATCACATATATAGACAGCTGGTCTGATGGGTACATTTTGCTGGACTTGATTGATTTAATATTTTGGTAGGAATGATTAATTGGGTATTTTGCTGGGCATGGTTAATTGATTTTGACATTTTGGTGGGCATGATTAATTGGGTATTTTGCTGGGCATGGCTAATTGATTTTGACATTTTGGTGGGCATGATTAATTGGGTATTTTGCTGAGCATGGTTAATTGATTAGGCATTTTTCTAAGCATGATTGATTGATTTGATATTTTAGTGGGCATAGTTTAGTAGATATTTTGCTGGGAATAGTTGATTGATTGCACATTTTGCCAGGCATGGTTGATTGATAAGGCATTTTGCTGGGCATGGTTGATTGATTTTGACATTTTGGTAGGCTGATTGATTGGGCATTTTGCTGTATGGTTGATTGATTGGACATTTTTTTTCTGGCCATGGTTGATTGATTAGCATTCTGCTAGGCATGGTTGATTGACTGCTTTTTTTTACTGGAAATGGTTGATTGGTTTGACATTTTGCTGGGCATGGTTGATTGATGTGACATTTTACTGGGCATGGTTAATTGATTGGGCATTTTGCTTGGCATGGTTGATTAATTGGTAATTTTGCTAGGCATGATAAGATTGATTGGATTTTTTGCATTGTATAAATGATGGACTGTTCAGAAAGAAAAAAAAACAGATGAACATTTATATTGGGGCATGGAAGTAAAGAGTCTTGCCAGAGATGCATCTTGGCAGCTGTTCTAGTCCATATTTGAACTTGCATCCATCTAGTTGCTAATCCACTACCTTTATTACCGATCCGCTGCAGCTATCCTTAAGCAGTCGGGGCTATAGACTTTTTTCCAGTACATTATCTTAAAACATTTCAGTTTCAAAACAATTCTAATGTTTTTTTTTATTGAAATTTTACGTTGTCTTGCTTATGTTGCATGAGATGGCTATTTTTATCAGTGGTTGAGCAAATAGGAAGAACATAAAATCACCTTTTAGTTTTAAAATTTAGAAATTCATTTATTCTTTTGAAAAATAGTTGAAGAATATCTTAAATTTAAGAAAATTTTCAACAGTTACTTAAAGATAAGTCATGATTACTTTGGAGGCAATTATGAATTTATTCCAGTAGCACAATATAACTGATGACTTGGGAATGTTTGAATGTTTGAAAGCAATAATCATTTTTTCAATCAAGCTTAAAGATTTTGTAAAAAATCTTGTTTTAAGGAAGAAAATTTTGAGCTTTATAGTGAAATTAGTGCCTGGCAAATGTATTCCTGCTGTAGCAAAACTGTGATTCACAGGAATCTACAAAGTCAATGTGATGCATAAATGATTAAGTTGACAAAAAATCTGTATTAAAATCAGGCAGAACTTTTTTATATTGAAAATATGGATGGTTTCATAAATTGACATTTGCTACAATGTAAATACAATAAAATTCTTGCTTACAACACCAAACTGGCTGAACAAATTCAGTCAAATTTTACCAGAAGCCATTATGCATAAAAGCTTTTACAATTTGTGTGAAAGACGTTGATTCAATATTTAGCAAGAGCAACCATTAAATGACTTCTCAAAATCAGCTAATTGAATTTTATAGAAAGCATCCAGTCATAAGGCACAAATGATCATGATATGCCATCTACTGTAGCTGTGATTACTAAAAGCAACAAGCATCATTAATTCCTGGCAAATTGTCCCTAAATATAAAGTTATGACATAAATGGTGGCAGTGTGTACAATCTTCGTCCCACATGGGCATCTTGTTTACAAGTAAGCATCGGTGTTCTGCCATTTAGGACACTGACAAATTCGTGACTGTATGCTGTCCTTTTTTTCTTGCTTTAGGGCAGTAAATGAGAACATAATTCTGATAGCCAAAGCCTTCCAGAACCATTTGATCATCCCGGAATTTCGAGACTTTTGTAGGGAAATAGATGCTTTGTATTGGAATTCCAGGAATAATATTTTAGGGCAGGTAAGTGGTAATATCTTATTTATTGATTTCTGTATCTTTGTCAAGAGTCCTGTGTTACATTTCTTGATGTCAGGAATTAGGCTATTTCCATGGATTGCATTGAAAACATTTTATTACTGTAATTCTCCAACAAGATCATTATTCATTCTCAGAAAAGTTTAAAATTTAAAATTTAATTATGTTGAAGCCCTTGACGATAGAGAAGTCCATGCCTGTTCTATAAAAATGTGACAAGGTAAGCCCCTGGTTTTATTATAGAAAACTGCAACTCAAGGTTTATAATCCAAAATAGGTCATATATTTTCATAATATTGAATGTTCTTAAAATATATTTTAAAAATGTCTAAAATTTATTTATCTCTGCTGTCCATTCACCAGGAGATCTTATGTGATGGTCTGTTGCTAAAGTGATTAATAGAGAAATGTTGTCCTCACACTACAGGTTTGTGCTAATAGTATTGTCAAATCAGCATTAGACTACTATGTGGCTAACATTTGCATGGGAAGAGAATTCTGCTGCAGTTGTCTTTTGTCATCTTCGTTTCTATTCCGATTAAGGTTAATAGTTATGCAAGGGTAAAGGTGCAATGAATCAGTATGTGCAAATTTTGATAACGGTCTTACCTCGTGTACTGAGTGATGATGCAACTGGAACGCTGTTCTCACAGTACAGACTAGTGCTAATAAGTGTCAAATCAGCATCAGAATGTACCATGTAGCCAACAGTTCTCTTTAGGATCAATAGTTCTGCAGCATTTATCTTGTATCATCCGTATTAAGGATTATGGTTAGAATTAATTTTGTTATTGATTAGGTTGCTATGAAGCAATAACTTTAAATGCTCTCCTTCTTGCCACATGAAATGGTCGATGATAATTAAATGTTGTCGTCACAGTACAGACTTATGCTAATATGTTTGTTAAATTAGCATCAGAATGCTCCGCGTGGGCAATGGTTCTGTATACGATGAACAATTAAGTTGAACTTCTCTTGTATCTTCCTCATTAAGGGTTATGGTTAGAGTACAATTGTTTTACTGGTTAGGTTGCTGTGAAGCAATAACTTTAAATTGTCTCGGCTTTAGACTTTTACTGATATGTTTGTTAAATCAAGACCAGAATGTGCCATTTGGTGAACGAACGGTTCTGTTAATGCGAGGCAATACTACTTTATTTATTCTGTATTATCCGCTTCCAGGGTTACAATTACTGTGAAGGTTAGAGGTTATTTTGCTGGTAGGTGCTGTGAAGTAGTAAATGTAAATGATAAACATCTTGCCGTATGAAGAGAGTGAAGCAAATTAAAATGCTATTCTCAGAGCATAGACTGGTGCTAATAAATTTGGTAAATTTGCATCAGAATGTACAATGTGTCCAACAGTTGTATCGACAAGAACAAAAGGATGCTAAATCCCACTGTATTGCTCTTATATCATTAGGATTAAGGATTATGATTAGGATTGGAGTTTTGATTAGGGGGAAGGTTTGTTTAATTAATTATTTTGTATGTTTGTTTAATCTTTATCAGACTGCCCTTCCTTCTTGTGATTATTTTTACGAGAACTAATGATATATTTGTCTTGTATTGTGTAAGAGTATACTGCAGAAGACCAAAACTTTCTAACACAAATTTATGATTTCAGTTGTGTAATGTTTAGGTCCAATAAGGTTCATTATTATTCAGATGAGTTTTGCAAATAACGAAGGCATTGAGGCTTGATGCTTTCCCACTACCAGGTGAACATTTGCGATATGTTATTACGGTTGTTGGTAGAGGCGATAAAGAGTGAGGTTAAAAAAGCTAGTTAATAACTTCGAGTTCCGATTTAATCTTAACCTCTAACGAATCAAAAAGATAATATCTTGTCTAGTTTTCTGGCATTACTGCATTATTAATGTGTTAAATTGTGAATATGTTTTTAAATGCTGAAAGAACAACTATGGAAAATATCTGACAGATTTATACATATTTCTTTTGAGGACTCTTGCCGATATATGGTCTTCCAAGTACACGATATCAAAATGTCTCTACGATGGGAGTTCGAGGAAGGTCATATCAAACTAATATGGATTTGTTATACTGATTACATACAGATCGCAAGTTGTACTACAACTTTGTTCACGAAAACGTTTGCATTATTGTCTTTCTTCCAATGAAGCATTTTCTTTATTGGAGTTTCATCTACATTGACGTTGTGCTGGTTAACCTAATATCAGGCGTTTTATTTATTAGCTTATGCCGATTTAATTATAGTTATTACGAAAACAGTCTGAGAGATTGTTGTATAAATAAGGAAAAGTACACGAGAGTTACCCTCCAACTGATCAAGAGTTCTGTTATTCAAGATTTTTGTTTTCTTCCATGTCTGCACTACTTGATGATAGAGTTAGCCATTTTCAGCGTCAAAAGCTTTTATAGAATGTTCTCCTTCCAGCATTTCAAAACTGTTTTGCATGACAGAAGAATATGTAGAGGATCAAACAAAACCCCATAAATGTTTTATTTTCCAATTTAACAAGATTTTAATTCATGTGTCATACAAGTGTCGTGTTACACGTCTGGATTATTTAAGTTCTCATTTAATGATAAAATAACTTTATCATTTAAGATGACGGTGCTGATTAAAATTTTGCCTTGGTGCTTCTGACCGGTCAGCATTAGCATGTTCCAAGTGCTTTTGGCTATTATTTACAATGCAATACTAACCAACACTAATTCTAATGATATTTAGGATGTAAGTAAAGCCAGGTGACTAATGTTTTTGCTTAATACCAATGGATTATATAGGTAAAATTTTAAATCTCTATTGGAATTGTTTTGTTGTTATTGCCTGGTTGTTTTAAAGGAATAAGGACTATTGTACTATTTCATTCAACCTTAGACTTTGTACTGTAGAGTTTAAATTTTGTTAAGATGTCAATAATGACCATCATTATCCACACCAATTTCCAACTTGAAGCTAAATCGAGTTTTCTAATGAAATATCGGCACCATTTTATACTAAAATGTA
Organism: Potamilus streckersoni; assembly: GCA_016746295.1. Taxonomy (NCBI): domain Eukaryota; kingdom Metazoa; phylum Mollusca; class Bivalvia; order Unionida; family Unionidae; genus Potamilus; species Potamilus streckersoni. Next base: position 1,632,023 of record JAEAOA010001402.1, read on the forward strand.
GCTGTTAAATCATTTTTCATCAAACGGGGTATTGTTCAAACAGCACACCACGTACCAAAAAGCATTTTTAGAATGCATCGAATATATTATCAGGAACCATACTGTATATTATCAGAATTGAAGTAAAAAAGTCAATGAAAAGTGAGTGAATGCCAAAATGTAACAAAATAAGAAAATGAAATGGATGTTTGTTGTGAACACTAGTGCACATTTTAAAACAATATGTACAAAAAATTAAGTCTCTATGACCATACCTTTGTCTCTTATGATGTTTGCTGATCTTGATCAAGTGTGATGACCACAAGTCCATGCAAGGTCTGCCTAAGTCCAAGTCCAAGGATGATCACCATAAATCCAAGACACAATTTTACATAACTAGTGTATAATGCACATTGATGCAGTAACAGAAGAACCTGGAGACCTTGACTACAGATCAAAGAAACATGTGCTAATCTGAACCCAGGATTGAAAGCGATCCCTGGCAGCGCTTGTTAAGTGGCCCAAGAGTAGTACTCAACTTTAGTTAACAAGTGTCAAGATCGTTTTGCATGCTGCTTAATTTGCATAGGTATCATGCAGTTATGGGTGTCACTGGGTGCGAAGCTAACTCGGCTTCTATTCATTGTTTGTGGTACAGATGAAAATAGGTTGGCCCAAACTAATATTAATTAGATATAGAGGTAAATCTGAAAGTACTATAAATGGTAACTACATCCAAATTGGAATGTTAAAAGAAGACGGTGGTGGAGAATAATTAGGTAAAAGAAAGTGAATTAGAAGTAATTAATAAGTGCAAACATAACTTTATATAATAATAGATCTAAGGAAATTTCAATCCAGACACTTATTAAAGGGATTATTGTTCTTTGTGCATGAAATATAGCAGACATAGGGCAAACCTGAGAGGAAAAAAAGAGAAACTTCTAAATATTCTGCTGACCAGTTTAATAATGCAGTCGTGCATTAATTTTTTTTTTACTTTAATACTAATAATACCATTATTTTTTGTCATCATCAGTACCATTGCCAACACTGTCATTGTTGTCTACAAGAAACTATTCAACCATTGTTGTGAAGTATAGTTGGACTTTATTAAATATGGCTTCCCTCAAACCAACCATTATAATGCGTACCACAAATTACCATTGTACATTTGTTTAGCTCCATAGGTGTAAGGTGATCCTACTACCTCAGCTGTTTTATTGCTATAACTGTCAAACTAGCTACATTTGAGTAGGCCGTGTGCCATTAGGGCAACAATATACTTAATAATCCTACTCGGATTACTCAGGTGAGTAGCTACTTGGTTTACTCAGGCAAGTAACTACTCGGGTTACTCAGGCTAGTAGCTACTCGGATTACTCAGGCGAGTAGCTTCTTGGATTACTCAGGCGAGTAGCTTCTTGGATTACTCAGGCGAGTAACTACTCAGGTTACTCAGGCTAGTAGCTACTCGGATTACTCAGGTGAGTAGCTTCTCAGATTACTCAGGTGAGTATCTTCCTGGATTACTCAGGCGAGTAACTACTCTGGTTACTCAGGCGAGTGGCTTCTCAGATTTCTCAGGCGAGTAACTACTCGGGTTACTCAGGCTAGTAGCTACTCGGATTACTCAGGCGAGTAGCTTCTCGGATTACTCAAGCGAGTAACTACTCAGGTTACTCAGGCTAGTAGCTACTCGGATTACTCAGGCGAGTAGCTTCTCAGATTACTCAGGTGAGTAACTACTCGGATTACTCAGTTGAGTAGCTGCAGGTGAGCTACTACTCATATGTTCAGTTTAATGATCAAATCAGAAGACTAGCAAAGATATAGTTGGCTAAAGAAGACATTTTCCTGAACAGAGAGTAGAGGTGTCAGTGCAATAATCTGCTCAATATTATGAACTATATTTTTCCCATAAAACACAACACAAATACGAAGGTGTAGAGGAAATTATAAGTTAGAACAAGAACACAACTAAGCAAATGAATGAGACAATTAAAATAATAAACTGAAACCTAAATGCTGGCTGATGTACACACACAATAACGAACGGCTTGTTTGAATGTCATTACTACATTTTGTAATTTACTAACATAAATATTCCTTTGAGTTACAGCAGAACCTTTGTAGTATTTCTTTGATACCTTGAGATGTATCATCGTATTGATAATAATTATGAAACGTTATATGCAAATAGTATAAAAAAAATAAACTCAGCTCAAACACAAACAAGTAATAATTTACACAGATCAGTTTTCTGCACTCTTCAGTAAGGGGGATGTCCATTGGTACCCATGCAATGTCCAATGACACATTTTAATTTTACATATGCAGCCTACAATTTGGGATGAATGATCGTGCCAATGACGCCAAGAAAAGGTCACATCTAAGTCCTGCTTTTGTTTAGACATAGTACAAGTCAGATTTTATCTTAGAGTGCTTGGAGAACCTTCTAATAGTTGGGCTACATCTTCAGTCATTCTTATTGAATGAGTTTTCCTTCAATTTCCTGGTGTCTTTTTCTAGGGTTTTTTTAGCTTCAGAATTCAGAAGTTGCTGGCTGTCGTACTCCTGTGCATAAAAAAAATCATATGGATGGCGACCACATGTCTTTGAGTAAAGTCTTTACATGTAGATTCTTTCACAAAATGGACCATTTTGTTCTTGTCATTTCCATGTTGTCTCTTGCGTATTGCATATTTTCATTGTCATTATTTGTTATGGAGTATTGCTCAGTTTGATTTGATGTCTGCATTGCCTTGTTTACCCAATGCGCTGTGATTAGGAGGAGTTCTTCAGATTCACGTTCTCCATTTAAAATGCTTACTTCCAAAACTCCATGGCTCCATCCTTTCTTGCCAATGCATTATCCTGGCTTTTATTTCTTGCTCCAGTTTGCTTTTTAAATGTTTTCATTTTGCAAACATTTGAGGCAATTTCTGATAACAGACAATCCGACTTCAATCATCTTGTTATCAATAAATTAATGTCTTCTACCTCCTATCAATACTTAGATTTACAGTGGTTGTGTAAAGTATCCATGAGATTTTCTTAGTCATACATGTTTCCTGAAAATAAAACTGTATCGTCTTCAAACAGTTTCATGTAGAGTTATCACGTTTAAGATATACAGAGATATCCCGTAGATTGTTCACATTTGTTCAATAATGACAACAATATCATCGATGATAAATACTTCATCACGTATCAGACCTGCTGCATACTCAAAAAGGATAATACGACTAAAAACCAATTTGCTGCATGTTTTTAATACATTGTACACCGCTCTGGTAGCTTTGTGGTTAGAGCTTTTGACTCGGATGTGGGAGGTCGCGGGTTTGAACCCCCAGCCGAGTCATACCAAAGACTTTTAAAAGCTGGTACTAACAGCTGCTTTGCTTTGCGCTCAGCATTAAGAAATTAGATAATATGACTGGGTGGGACATCATGCCACATGTCTGCGGCATGATGTCCCACCCAGTCTAGCACTGGGACATGATGCCGCAGACATGTGGCATGATGCCCCAGTGCTAGACATCACTATCAACTGTCAAACTGCAGACATTGACTGAAAAATTGATAAAGCTACGTTAAAAATCTAAATCACACATACTACATTGTAAACATAAATAAGAACATTTAACATTTTACCATTTAGTCCAAAAACCTTCTCCTACAAAAACATGTCTGTAAACATTATCAAATGCCTTTCCAGAATCAACAAAATATGCACCTTTTACTTTTACGTGATATTTTATTAATCAAGCAATGTAAATAAAAAAGACCGTTTGTGGTTCACACTCTTTTCTGGATACTAAATTGTGCAACCGATATTTTATCATTATCCATGGCCCAGTTGAACAGTCTGGTAAATAATTTTGAAAAGCATCTCATTAACGCAATTATGGTATAAATTAATTTCTTTCTCACCCGATTACGTATAATTATGACCTCTATAGAATGTTACGTATTTTGCATACACTGGGTCTCAGTATATCCACTCATTTCTGAAAAACTCGCTCAAAAGATAATTGCCCTGTTATTTCGGGATATTTAATGCTTTTAATTTTTCGTTCCCTGTTAATTGTTAAGTTCTTCATAGATTGTACCTTGATCCAGTTAATCGTTATCCGATACATCTTACAGATCACTGCCATCTCACCTCTGTCAGCGTGAGTTTAAGTCCAGACTCGGCTAACGTTGGTAAGTGAGAAAGCATGCCAGTAGCTTCTCGTGGGTCGGTTGTTTCTTCCCGGTGTTTTCCAGGATTCTTCCTCCACCATTAATACTGGCCGCCATGTATAGCCTATCTGTGCTGAAAAATGGCATTAAACCCTATAACAACAACAGCAAAAATCAATTGATAAGTCCACTTAATGTTTATAACTATCCCTATACTAGTTTCTAAAAATATTTTTATTTGATTTGACCCTATATGGTCATTTAAGGTTTTCAAAGGTCATTTAAGGTTTTCAAAGGTTATTTAACATATCACTGAACTCCTTAACAACTGTATCTATACTATCAGGGTCATGAGCAGATATATTTACTGAGTGGTTGTCAACTTGTGCCTGGCAACTTTCTGAATCTTGAAAGAATGCAGCAGCTTGTTCAGGATCCCAATTGTAATTAAATTTAATTTTTTTTTTTTTTTTGGCGTTGACGTAAATGCGCTACATTTTAAAGCACATTCTAAGAGTGTTATCAGTTCAATGAGCTGTAATATCGGGGACAAAAATCAGCAATACTGTCGATTACACGATACTGTCAAAAAGTAAAATCTAATCGATTACACGATTGGCTATGTGTGTAAATTTACCAATCTCACAATCCTTAAACAATTGCCTATTCTCAATCACAAAGCAAACAATTACCAAATGTGTTTTAACCTTTCTTCACCAATATATTAACATTCTTCGGGGTCTTTTTTCTTTGCATCAATTTTTGCATAGAGAACAAGGTACAATATGCAGAAATTTAAATTTCAATAACTAAAATTGAATTTAAAATATACATTTCAATAATAAATGGTTCTTAAAAACTTTGGAATGTCCTAACATAAATGTAGCTGACCAAGCAAAACTATTTAGAATACCAGATGCAGCACAAGCGAGCTTGTTATTGGTTAATATTGCTTTTTATCACACTATAATGTATATGTGGTGTCATTTTCGACTGGTGAATGAATAACCTTGGAAAGCCTCAGCAAGACAAACAGGAAGCAACTGTCATAGCCTTGTCATGTACCCACATTTTGCGAGGCGGAGACTCAAACACACGAGGACTGACACGAGATGGCAGTAATCGGCAACTGCAACACAAACCGGGGACCGAGGCCTAGCTTGACTTTGAACTTTCTTCTACTACATGCAAAACAAAACATATCCAGCTGTAAAATAAAATCAACAGAATTTGTATTCGTGTATTTGATTTGCTAAACAGAAATGAAATATTTTCCTTTTCAAACATTGTACCTGGGTTAAAGTGAATGACAACTAGAGTTCATACGTAAATGTTGCATCAGCTCTTGATCTGTGTAGTTTGGCCATATTTCAGTATTAATAAATCATTTTTTGTGCTCTCTCTCTCTCTCTCTCTCTCTCTCTCTCTCTCTCTCTCTCTCTCTCTCTCTCTCTCTCTCTCTCTCTCTCTCTCTCTCTCTCTCTCTCTCTCTCTCTCTCTCTCTCTCTCTCTCTCTCTCTCTCTCTCTCTCTCTCTCTCTCTCTCATTACCCTGTAGAATAACATGCTTTTATATATTTATGAATAATAATAATAATAATAATAATAATAATAATAATAATAATAATAATAATAATAACAATGATGATGATGATGATTATGATTAAAGGACCACATTGTCATTATAAAGATGGGAGCTTGTTGATAACTCTCTCCCTAACATGGAATGTTTAGCAGTTTTAAAGTCGATTGGTCATATACAGGATGAATTTTAGTAAAAACAGTTATTTCAGTGCTGATGAAATAGTAAGACAATAATTTATTTATTCAATAATGTTGTTCAAAAAGCACAAGGCCTAATGTAACAGTATTTATGATTCATGCAACCTAGAGCAATCATCGAAATTAGAATCATTTGGTTTATCCTCGAAATTACATTGAATATTGTAAAAACGCATTGAATTTTGCCTAAGACCCAAGAGGTAATACATTTTTTCAGAAGAAAATAACATATTACTTGGGTAATTTGCCATATGAAGAAATGTTTCATTGTGACAGTAACATATTAATCTCGTCGGGTCTTCTTTTTGTGATTCTTTTTATACAACGTAAAATGTGCATACAGCTGAGTTTCCATGACAAATATGATTCTTGAAAAGTTTCGGAAATCCAGGGAAACTTTTTGAACAAAACTTTTATGAAAAGGAAAACAAATTATAATATGTAGAAATGTGTTTGTTGTGAACAGATAGTAATAGGTTACCGTCTTCACACAAAATAGGAGAGTAAATTTGGATTTTTATATCATGAATAACTTTAAACTTCCTTTAAGGTTACGATTTATGATTACAACATCAAAAATTAAAGATAGGAAAGTGTTACCTTTAGACATAATCTGGTGCTTTAATACCATTTTGACTAAAACTGTTATCGGTGAATATAATAAATGTTCAAATAATAAGTTGTAAGGAATTATATTATAAAGAATATAATAATTTTTTTAAAAAAATTAACATGATCATACCTCATGCATATACTTTAGTATTATACAGTTGTTTTCCCCTTTGAAAAATATATTTTAATGGATAAATATCACGTGTACAACAACCTAAAAGTTAAATTTATTTGTAATTCAATTGCATGAAAAAACAATACCGATTTAAGCGCCATAAATCAACAAAATGTGTGTATTTTATCATATGCATTGAATTACAGGTTTTTCTGAGAAATCTTGATATTTTATGGAATGAAAATGTATGATATTGTATTCACTAGTAAACACTGAAAACAGTATAACCATGAATTCATAAATATTCTTAGATACTTGCAAAGTCAAACGGTAAAATAAGGGCGCTTTTTTTAAAAAGACGGATTGAGTTAAAATCTAACAAAGCACGAATAATTTCTCTTAGTGTACAATTTTACTTTGAAAGAAGAAGTGGAATTGTGTCCAGCTTTTGTTTTCTGTACGAAGAATCGCAATACAAAATTATGAAAATGGTAAAGCACCGACATTGCGCGGGTCCAATAAGAAATATGTTACTTCAGTCTGTTGTACCGTATATCTTGCTAGCCAATACATTTGAGCACAATTTTAAAAGACTATTTACTTCCTAGGAATGAATAGCGGATATATTTCACCTGGTGGGTGAAAAACTGACTTCGCACTGGATCTAGTAAGAAACATGTTATACAGTATGTCATTAGAGCCAATGCGTTTGAACATAAAGTGAACTGAATATGCTTTCAACGAGCAAATAATGGATTTATATCATCTCGGGAGTGAAAAACTTTAAGTCTTTTGACCCAATTGATGAAATGTAACTCATTTCTATTTAATTTACGAAATAAAATGTTTTACTTTGAAATGCTTTAAGTGGGGCAATGCGATAGATTAAATGGAAAATGAAGTTAGTGCAACCTTTTTGTGTATGAATCTAGCCTTTGCGGTTAAGCTATGTTCTAATATATTTGTACATTTCGTGCACAAAGCATATCTCTCTCTCTCTCTCTCTCTCTCGCTCTCTCTCTCTCTGTCTCTCTCTCTGTCTCTCTCTGTCTCTCTCTCTCTCTCTCTCTCTCTCTCTCTCTCTCTCTCTCTCTCTCTCTCTCATTTTTACTTTGTTCTCATCTGACTTCACTCAGCTCTCATCATATTTCTCTTATGAAGTTCTTTTCCCTCATGAAGGTGTCTTTGGTACAGTGATATTACCATTTGTAGACATTTGCTGTTTGCTTATTTGTAAATACTATTATATAGCTTAAAGCCAGCTGCCCAGTCCTGTAGGCTAACACTGTTAACCTTGCTGCATTTTGCCTTGATTAAAATTTGTATTTGCCAGTTAAATAATGTCAATAATACTAACCAAAAACGGGTAGCATTATTTATTATTTTTTTTATCTCTGAATAAAATGACTGGAGTGTCAGATTAGTCTTAAATTTATCAATGTAGACTGTATTGGTATTCGTGTCATTAAGGCTCTAATGTTTACTGCTTTTGGCCGATTCTAATGTTTAAAAACAGCTATTCTTTGGGCAAAGGCAAGTCGGATTAGGAGTACAGGGTGAGAAATTGGTATTAATAAAACATAAAAAGAAACATTATTTATCCGGATGCTCTTGTAATTTCTTATATCTTCTAATTTTACTCCAATGTAGACAGAAAGAAATGGTATGGTACATATATATATATATATATATATATATATATATATATATATATATATATATATATATATATATATATATATATATATATATATATATATGAAATATATGAAATCATGCACATATTAAAATACGAGTTGGATTAGTGCAATAATAATGATTTTCAGTTATCATCACAGTATTTTTATGCTTGATAAGATCATGAAGTAAGAATAGACCAAAAAAACAAAACAAAAAAAAATAAAAAATTAAAGCGAACACATTTTCAAGCACACTAAAATATAAAGAGATTATGAAATTATTGGCGAGATGTTATCAACAATTAGAACATTATTTCATGAAGTTATATTTGCATATAGATGCATGCTCGTTTATTACTCGTATTGGTATGTACTCGTTTATTGTTCACATGGGTTCATATTCTTGTTAGTCATATAGGTACATATTCACCCTTTAGTCACATAGGAACATACTCATTTGTTAGTCATACTGGTCAGTACTCGATCATTAGTCGTTTTTAGTCATATAATTATATATTTATATGTTAAAGATACATCATCGATTATTGGTCAGATCCTAATGGAATTTGCATTATTATGACCCAGATCACTTGCAACAAAATGCGCTGGCATGTCTGGTGTTTTTTGGAATATAACAAAAGACATGAACGTAAATCGCCCAAAACATTGTGCAACCGTTTTCGGAGATCATGTTGTTTGTTATAAGCTCTTATAGTCAGTACATATAAATGTCAAAACATCTGATAATATAATTGATGCCAGCTTATGTGTTGGGTAAAGACAAATGGATGAGCTTTAGTGATTGGTCAAAACAAAATGATGTAATTCAGTTTTGGGTCAAGACAAATGATTGAGCTTCATTCAGTGTTGGGTCAAGACAAACGATTGAGCTTCGTTCAGTGTTGGGTCAAGACAAACGGATGAGCTTCAGTGTTGGGTCAAGACAAACGATTGAGCTTCATTCAGTGTTGGGTCAAGACAAACAGATGAGCTTGAATGTTGGGTCAAGACAAAATGATGAATATCACTGTTCGAACAAGACAAAAAATAGATCTTTGACGAAAATAATGCTGTAAAAGGACATGATAGCAATCGGTGTTTACAACATTGTCATTATTAAGTCGATAGGAGCCGTAGAGTATACCAGTCTGTGTACAAGATGTCGCATAAAGGCTCATTTCAAAATGAAATTTAAAAAAGAATAATTTCTATCTTTAGGTGATCAGAAGTTTCCAAAAGTTTGAAAAGCTTCCAAAATGTTACTTTAAATGAGTTCCGAGTTAAAATTCAATGTATCACATTCTACAAAATACTCATTTTATTTGACAGAATCACAGAATAGTGTATTGAAGTGACACTGAAATATATTAATCTTCGCTCATTACGTTTTTCTTTTGCATGATGTTAAATTGTCATTTCTGATGTCACGTGGTGTTAATATGCATGCTCCATATTTATGGGTCACTGCATTTGTATGGGAAAAAATGAACGAGTTTTTTTCCGGAAGGCTATACTGCACAATCTTGGAAGTGCAGTATATCCATCCGAAAAAAGGATTTCATATTTTTCCATTCAAATGTAGTAACCTTTTTATTATATGCACATTTTTGTTTCATTACCAAGGACTTAAAAAAAAAATTCACAACCAAATATATTTAACAATAAAATTTATTATTTTATTATTAAAATATAAAGTTCACAATCGTAGATTCCTTCAATACAAATAATAGTATTCATGCGCATATGACTCCTCCCACCGACCATTAAACTTCATAGCGACCATGCGCTCACGTGCTTCAAGCACGAGGAGTGAAATATCTGAGAATATTAAACGATTCTGACAATGTAAAGTTAACGGAGAAAAAATAGCATATAATAAAATTACTTATGCAAGAGGTGTTCATGTATGTCATCCTACATGTGGTTTGGACACAAACACAATCACTATGAGTTAAGGGATATTATACGAAAGGGTCTGTTAGTACTATGTGGATCAGCATAATATTTGATAAGTTCAACATACATTTAACCATTTTACCTTTTTGTACATGTTTGATGATTATAGACAGGTTTTAGAGTAAAATCTGATCTTGATCTTTATATAGTTATTTTTCACCAAGGCAATTTTGTATGTGTATTACATCATGAGAAAATTCATTCCCTGTCCAATTGGCGAATCTGTGTAATCCACCATAGCTGATATTTCTCAGCCTTTAAATCTTCCGTTTTTCCCCCTCTACAACTTAACCATCCTATCTATTACTGTTAGTCATAATGTTGATCAAAACTCGAGAAAGAATCCATGACTGATAAGGAAGAATATGACCTAGATACTTTAAATTGCAAATTATGTATTTATCTTGAACAGCAGCCACGTGGTGTGTCATCATTGTCGTTTTCCAGAATGTCAAATATTGTTTATATTGTGATGTTTTTCCATGAAGGTGACCGTGCAAAACCAACTTAGAATGGCAATATGTAATTGTAGACACCAAAATGCGCTTTTCTGCAATTGGTGCTATGGCGTTTAAATACACCTATATTTCAGTCTAGCAACTTGTATGCAAATCTAACAAAGGCATCCAAAGGCGCTGCCATAAAGACGTACAGAAGTGCTTTTGAGAGAATTAGGGTTAATTTATTTAATAAGCAGTTCTGTGATAAAATCAACTACATGAGACATAATTCTCTTACTACATAATGAAACGAGCTTCATGACTGGAACCATGTTATAATCCGAGGAAGTGCTGTATATAATCAAGACATCTATAGGAATAAGAAGGTTGTTTTTCATAATTTGATAAAAATGAGAATTTTTGCATTCTGAGATAAAACACAAAAAAACAAACACCTTACTCTGAAATACAGCACTCTTTGTTACAAGACCTTTGTTAACCTCTATCCATGTTACCAAGTCTCATTATCAGACCTTCCATTACAGTACTGTTCCTGTTATAAGGTGATCTCACTATAATACTCTTCATTATAGCACAGTTTCTGTTGTTATTCTAATATGGTCATGGGTTCCATATTATTGAGATGAGTACGTCATGTGTATAGTATAATTCATTTTAGGACGGCGTAAACTTTGGCTTCCATTGGCAGTTTTATAATGATGCAGAACCAAGATATGTTGCATGTCGGTAAAGTCCACGAGTTATAACATTATCATGCTTTAAGCTTTCTATGGACCTTCAAACAGTCATATTACAATAAAGCTGAGTGGGTACATGAGAAAGCTTGCCAGTAGCTTCTGGTGGTCGTTGGTTCTTCTGGGTTTTTTTTTGGTTCTGCCTCCACCATTTATATTTGCCGCCATGTGTAGCCTATCTTGTGTTTGAAAATTTGCTTTAAACTCTGTAACAGCAACATAAAAATAATAAAGCTGATGTTTTTTCTCTTTGCTTTTTAGGTGGCTACTTACATTCCACAGTTGGCTAGATACAGCCCAAACTACTACGGTGTATCAGTGTGTACAGTTGATGGGCAAAGGTAGAATGATTATAATAATTTTCAAAATTTGTTTTCCAAGAATGACATTAAAAATATCATGTAAAAAGATCTTTGCTGGATATTTAAAACAAGATTCAGTTATCTTTCATTACTTTATCAGTAATTTGATGATAGTGAATTATTATATACATGTATCCTACGAATTGATTAATAATAAATGTAAGATTATCATAGTGTTACATATTTTCTAGTTATACATGTAGAATTGGGCTTTTCTTTTTACACTTAAGTGGATGTGGCAACGTGGATATGCAAGAACATTTGCCAGTACTCTCCCAGGGGGCGGTAAATCATCACAAGTTCTTCCCGGGGTCTACCTCCACCAAACTATACTGGCCGCCATGTATACCTTGTGCACATAAATGGAGTTACCTCCACCAAAACAATCTGTATTTCGGACAACTTGTCTTTTATACGACAACTGATCTGGGTCCCTTTTATAAGAGGCCTAACTTTAACATGATCAATTATATTGTCTCATTAGAAGAAAATACTTGATACAAACTACAGTTTGATTTATAAGGCACTCCATATAAGATCACCCTTTTATTAAGCTACCTCCATATAGCATCATCCTTGTTTTAGAAGATGTATCAATATAACAGTTACTTTTTTAAAGCAACTCAATATGACATTGGCCCATTTATGAGGTGGTTGAGTGAAGTGCAGTTCCTTTCTGAAGTACATCAGTAAAATGTCATCTTTTTATAAGGCACCTCAGTATATGGTTTCACTTAACAGGTACCATGGTCTCTTCCAAAATATATGTAGTCACTTAAAAAAGTAGTATAACATGGTCAACTTTAAAAGATGCCTTATATGATATGGTCAGTTTTTAAAGGTACCTCATATAACATGGTTGACTTTAAAAGGTGCCTTATATGATATAGTCAGTTTTTAAAGGTACCTCATATAACATGGTTGACTTTAAAAGGTGCCTTATATGATATGGTCAGTTTTTAAAGGTATCTCATATAACATGGTTGACTTTAAAAGGTGCCTTATATGATATGGTCAGTTTTTAAAGGTACCTCATATAACATGGTTGACTTTAAAAGGTGCCTTATATGATATGGTCAGTTTTTAAAGGTACCTCATATTACATGGTTGACTTTAAAAGATGTCACAATGTAACATGGCCACTTTTATCAGTTGTCTCACTTGTATTAGTTTTCTCATTATAACATGGTCACCTTCTTAAGGTACATCAGCATGACATAGTCAGATTTTTATGGTACCAAAGTTGGACATGGTCCTATTTATAAGTTACTAAAGTATTGTCAGTTTTATAGGCACTGTGCTATGACATGGCATCCTTTCTCCTTCATTGTAATGTAGCTCCTTGATAGGGTACCACATTATAACATGGTCCCTTGCAAGAGTTATCTCAGTATAACAGGGTCCATTACAAGAGTTATCTCAGTATAACATGGTCCCTTACAAGAGTTATCTCAGTATATTATGGTCCCTTGCAAGAGTTATCTCAGTATAACATGGTCTCTTACAACATTTAGCTCAGTATAACATGGTCCCTTACAAGAGTTATCTCAGTATAACATGATCCCTTACAACAGTTATCTCAGCATAGCATGGTCCCTTACAAGAGTTATCTCAGTATAGCATTGTCATTTACAAGAATTATCTCAGTATAACATGGTCCCTTACAAGAGTTATCTCAGTGTAACATGGTCCCTTACAAGAGTTATCTCAGTGCAACATGGTCCCTTACAAGAGTTATTTCAGTATAACATGGTCATTTATAAGAGTTATCTCAGTATAACATTGCACCTTAAAACAGTTGTCTCAGTATAACATGGTCCCTTACAAGAGTTATCTCAGTGTAACATGGTCCATTACAACAGTTATCTCAGTATAACATGGTGCCTTACCAGAGTTATCTCAGTGTAACATGGTCCATTACAACAGTTATCTCAGTATAACATGGTGCCTTACCAGAGTTATCTCAGTGTAACATGGTCTATTATATAGCATGCCTCAATATAACATGGTCTTATTTATATGGCACCATGGTATAATACAGCCTCTTTCTGCATCATTATACTTGGTCCCTTGCAAAATCCACCTCAGTACAAGTCTTTGATTATCAGTCATCATATGGTACATGTTTATGGCTACAGTCAATAATAATTCTTAAGTACAACTATTTTGTTTGCCATCTTTTAACACATAAGTTTAATTTGTTATTTCTATCTAGGCATTCTAGTGGAGATGTTAATTTACCATTCTGTCTCCAGTCTGTCAGCAAACCACTGACCTATGGACTAGTTTTGGATGAGTTATCACCCGAGGTTGTCCATCAGTATGTGGGTCACGAGCCAAGTGGTACAGCATTTAATGAAATCTCTCTGAATAGAATGAGTGAGTATAGAATAATGACAAACTTCTTTCCATCCATCCAAGCATTTGTCATTTACAAGAATTACAGATAATATAAGCATATTAGCAAATGTTATTTCACTTTCAGGAAGATAAAATCTACCATTTAAGTACTAAGTGCAAAACTCGATGGACAGTATATACCATCATAGTTCAAATAGCTGTTCATTTGAATGACAAATTATTTTCTGAAAATTTTAGTTGAAAATATGTAGCTGTTGTAATGAATATTGTTTTGTAAAATACAAGTCAATGTTGTATACATATTCATAGAAATGCACATTTTAACATTTTGTACAGGCACATATACATATATTTCAAAATTGAAATACAAGAAGAAGTTATTGATCCTCACAGGTATATTTACACTGAACAAGAAATATCAGTCCTGTCTGGATTTCTATTCCTGTCTGTGGATTTCATCTGTGGATTTCTATTCCTGTCTGTGGATTTCTATTCTTCTTATTTCTGTTACTAAGATCATTTTTTTTTACAATTTGAGTGTCATAGCAACAATGGGAATTTATTTATTGCCAGTGTGACAAGCATATTTCAATATTTTAATATTTTTTGTTTGTGAAGTAAAGTTGTATCTAATGAAAAGGATTAATTTTTTAGGAGAAATATGAGTTACACAACTTTTAATCAGGGTCAAGGGTCATTTCACTATTTACCAAACCTATCTGTAAAGGGAGGTAATTTGTCAGTTCATGTGTTGATGAACATAGCACAATTAAGCTCCCCTTCATTCCCAATTCTTTTCTGGACACTGCCATTTGGTCTAAGGGAATTTAACAACTCTGGTTAATCCAGATATTGTTTGAAGTGTAAGCAGCTGTTTCTGAACCTAGTCATACAATCTGGCCATACAGACAGTTATCATAGATAGATGACTGAACTTCATATGTGCATTATGGGATGGAGGTCACATAAAGTATGGGATGGATTTAGGGTTTGACAACAGGGTCTTGTTCTGGAAAGGGGTGGGTTGTGGTACCATGCATTTAAATGTATGGGTAGTTATATGCACCATCCTCATCATCCTGTTGTTTTCTTTTCCTTCTTCTTACCTTTGCCCTTCTGCAGATATGTTGTGCTCAGGCATGTTTTAATATGTGTACTAAGGCCTTGTAGCCTGAATGCCTTCAACACAGTGGAAAGAATATGGTGATAAAGATAATAAAGGTTCAAATGATGGATGCAGGATAAAGCAAATAGGGAAGGGGTGTTCAACAGTCTTGATCAAAAAGTTTGAAATTTTCAGTAGTTTCTGCTATTTCATCATCTTTGTCAACAAGTTTTCTGTTTTTTGTAGAAAAGCCACATAATCCCTTGGTCAACTCTGGTGCCATAGTTCTTTGCTCACTACTGAAACAGGAACTTAATCTTGCTGATAGGTTTGATTATGTAAGTATACATTATTTTACCAACATCCTCACCCCACTGCAAAAATGGAAAGTTTCTATTACAGTGGTGTACTAGAGATCATCCTCTCTAGCCATACACATCACACTTTAGTTTACTTAATATTTTATGAACTGACTGCTCTGGTGGTCTAAGTGTTTGGAGTATCCACCTCAGATGCAGGAGGTCAGAGGTCACAGATTTGAACTCCAACCTAGCCATTCCAACGACCTATATAAATGGTACTTGCAGCTGCCTCTCTTGGCACTCAGCATTAGGAGGTTGATGTTTGGTGTCAGCATAATATAACTTTGAGGAACATGATGCTACATGTCTGAAACATTACAACCCAGTGCTCGACTTCACTCTAAATACTCACACTGCAGACATCGTAGCAGTATGACTCAAGTTATTAAAGATAAATTAAAAATCCAAAAATCCACACCTGCAGGATAATAAAATAGCCATTTTTGATCATAAATTCAATTTTTATTATGATATTACATTAATTAATGAGTCAGTATATTATCAGTTAATGAAAATGAAATATTTGTGTTACTGCAAAGGTATTGAATAGCATTTTTGTCTCCTTCACAAGGTTACTCTCTGGTGACCAATTCTGACATTACATTAGAATTAGCAAGCTTCACACATTACAGGCTTATCTCCACCAGATTTCCTTCGAAATCATTTTTGTTGTGCAATTAATTGATAATTTTCTCTGTATCAGTATTAGATTGTTTTATTTCAAGTGTGCCAGGTAAAAGAGGATCTAGCCTGGGTTTGTAAGGTTGCTGGCTGCTCTCCAGTCCATGTTATATTCACCCTAAAGGGAAAGATCACGACTTGGACTTTATGTATTTTCGAGTTTTTTTTTATGAAATCATAGGTTAATAGATTGCTTTAATTTCAAATAATACTATTTTAAATTTTGATGAAATCATAGACTGCTTTTAATTTTAAATTAGCAATGAACACTCTCTCTCTCTCTCTCTCTCTCTCTCTCTCTCTCTCTCTCTCTCTCTCTCTCTCTCTCTCTCTCTCTCTCTCTATCTCTCTCTCTCTATATATATATATATATATATATATATATATATATATATATATATGTATGTATGTATGTATGTATGTATGTATGTATGTATGTATGTGTGTGTGTGTGTGTGTGTGTGTGTGTGTGTGTGTGTGTGTGTGTGTGTGTGTGTGTGTGTGTGTGTGTGTGTTTTCAATAATTTATCCCAAATTCAGAAGTAATAATATCCTAAGTGACAGGATGGTATTTTTGTTTTGGATTCTCTGTGTGAATCCTGGTTAGAACTGAGTTGCTCTTGCTGACCTGATTGTATCCACTGAGTTGCTCTTGCTGACCATAATGTATCCACTCAGTTGCTCTTGCTGACTGTAATGTATCCAGTGAGTTGCTCTTCTCATACTGCAAACTCTGTTAATATTAGTCATTCTGCTGTGTATGACATCCATCAAAATATTAATACCACCCAGCATTGGGACAATGTGAGAATGCAGAGCTCAGTCCTGAAAGAAAATAACATGTTTAGTAATTCTAGCTAGTGTAATTATTGCATGCTCGACACTCAATCAGTGCGATGCAGTTGCAGAAAGATCATTTTCTATGCTAAGAAAATTTTAATACTATTTTCAAAGCAAATTTAAACAACAGTGCCATCTGGTTATTGGAACTCTAATGATACTTGCACCACTTCAATTCCCCCTGCTTCATTATTGGAAGTTGTAAAGACTGCATGTAGTTTAGACTGTTTTCCAGTCTAACAGTCAAACAGATTTTTTTTTTAATATCCCTGTGGTTTGTGTTATGCGACTGTGTACACAGTTTTTATTTATGTGTGTTTCTGGTAATTACATTTTACAAACCATTCATATTTAGATGTGGTGGATTGAACCTTCTTGGAGAAATAAAATGTCCAGACCCCAAATAGGTTGAAGAAATATTCTTGTTCTGATTTGTAGGAAAAAGAACTAATTAGAGTCATTCACTAGTTTAAAAAAATAATTGACATTAAACAAATGCCTTGCTCAATAGAAATTATTAGCTTCTCGTCTCTGCTTTCCTTCCCATTAAAATGGTCAGTCCCTAAGTCTACCAACAGATTCCTTTTTCATATTTTTTTTTTTTATCAAGATTTTATAGATTGCTTCAAATTATATAATGTGACAGAAAACTAAAGGCTATTAGTTCATACCACTCAAAAGGAACTACTTGCTTATTCATGCACCCTTCATGTGTGCTTGGCAAAATTATTAAAACAGTTGTTAAAATATAAGATCATTATTTATTATTTGATATTTATTTGTATTTGTATACTATTTGCAATGATAAAAATTCAACTTCACGTTTTGCAGGGGTCATGAAAACTAGTTACATACCATATATGATTGGCCTTCATTTCACTGTCATGAAAACCAGTTACACACCATATATGATTGGCCTTCATTTCACTGTCATGAAAACCAGTTACACACCATATATGATTGGCCTTCACTTCACTGTCATGAAAACTAGTTACACACCATATATGATTGGCCTTCATTTCACTGTCATGAAAACCAGTTACACACCATATATGATTGGCCTTCATTTCACTGTCATGAAAACCAGTTACACACCATATATGATTGGCCTTCATTTCACTGTCATGAAAACCAGTTACACACCATATATGATTGGCCTTCATTTCACTGCAGCCATTTATGCTGTATAGAATTGATTTTCAAGCTTCTTGAATTTATGAATCATTATTGTTAACTGGAATACTTTTTGAACTATCTCCAAAGACTAAGTTATAGTGTCTCTTCTCTAGCCAAAAATAATTTATATTTCCAATACATGGAATAGGAATTCAGTTTAGCAATACTAATCTTGTATGTCTTTACAAGGCCAGTCACGCTATAATAAGGGACAGAACACTAAACTCTGACTTTCAAAGATGATTAGACTAGAGATTTGTTACCTCCCCTGATCAAAGTTAAAATGCAGCAGTAATACTGGTATTCAAACCAATACAAACCTTTCCTGAAATGCTCTTCAAAAATATATTTGTACACAATATTGTATGAATGTTATAAAGTGTCTATTATGAAGCATACAAGACAGATACACCATTAAGTAATTATAGAATAAAGACCAAATAAAGTGTCTATTATGAAGCATACAAAACAGATGCACCATTAAGTAATTACAGAATAAAGACCAAATAAAGTGTCTATTATGAAGCATACAAAACAGATGCACAATTAACTAGTTACTGAATAAAGATGAAATAAAGTGTCTATTATGAAGTATACAAAACAGATGCACCATTACATAATTACAGAATAAAGACAAGCCACTCAAGTTTATCAGAGTAAATTATTGTTTGCTTACATTATCGAAATAATAGAACATGATTACAAGTATTTCTCAAGAAATTATTTAAAGAATTTACTTGAAAAAAATTTAAACTCGACAACTTTTTACATATTTTGCAGACATCACAACTTTTCAAGAGAATGGCTGGTGGAGAATATTTGTCATTCAACAACTCAGTGTAAGTTATTCATTTGTGTGTATTCTTGAATCATATTCAAAATTTGCTGATGATACAAACTTACTTTTTTGAAAACTAGTGTCTTGAGCAGGTCCTTGTTTAATCATCAGAAAATTCATTTAAGTCCGCTAAATTAATATCTGTGTGCAGTAGTCTTTCTCAACCTTTCATACAATTGAGCATAGGTCCTTGTCATCCTTTTAATATGTGTGCATAAGTCTTTGTCATCCTTTTAATATGAAGGCATAAGTCTTTGTATCCTTTTAATATGTGTGCATAGGTCTTTGTCATCCTTTAAATATGTGTGCATAGGTCTTTGTTATCCTTTTGATAGGTGTGCATAGATCTTTGTCATCCTTGTAATATGTGTGCATAGGTCTTTGTCATTCTTGTAATATGTGTGCATAGATCTTTGTCATCCTTTTGATATGTGTGCATAAGTCTTTGTCATCCTTTTGATATGTGTGCATAGGTCTTTGTTATCCTTTTGATATGTGTGCATAGGTCTTTGTCATCCTTTTGATATGTGTGCATAGGTCTTTGTCTACCTTTTGATATGTGTGCATAGGTCTTTGTCTACCTTTTGATATGTGTGCATAGGTCTTTGTCATTCTTTTGATAGGTGTGCATAGGTCTTTGTCATTCTTTTGATAGGTGTGCATAGATCTTTGTCATCCTTGTAATATGTGTGCATAGGTCTTTGTCATTCTTGTAATATGTGTGCAAAGGTCTTTGTATCCTTTTGATATGTGTGCTTAGGTCTTTGTCATCCTTTTAATATGTGTGAATAGGTCTTTGTATCCTTTTGATATGTGTGCTTAGGTCTTTGTCATCCTTGTAATATGTGTGCATAGGTCTTTTTCATCCTTTTAATATGTGTGCATAGGATGTATGTTATCCTTTTGATATGTGTGCATAGGTCTTTGTCATCATTTTGATATGTGTGCATAGGTCTTTGTCTTCTTTTTAATATGTGTGCATAGGTCCTTGTCATCCTTTTAATATGTGTGCATAGGTCTTTGTCATCCTTTTGATATGTGTGCATAGGTCTTTGTCATCCTTTTAATATGTGTGCATAGGTCTTTGTCATCCTTTTAATATGTGTGGATAAGTCTTTGTTATCCTTTTAATATGTGTGCATAGGTCTTTGTCATCCTTTAAATATGTGTGCATAGGTCTTTGTCATCCTTTTAATATGTGTGCATAGGTCTTTGTCATCCTTTAAATATGTGTGCATAGGTCTTTGTTATCCTTTTGATATGTGTGCATAGGTCTTTGTCTTCCTTTTGATATGTGTGCATAGGTCTTTGTCATTCTTTTGATAGGTGTGCATAGATCTTTGTCATCCTTGTAATATGTGTGCATAGGTCTTTGTCATTCTTGTAATATGTGTGCATAGGTCTTTGTATCCTTTTGATATGTGTGCTTAGGTCTTTGTCATCCTTTTAATATGTGTGAATAGGTCTTTGTATCCTTTTGATATGTGTGCTTAGGTCTTTGTCATCCTTTTAATATGTGTGAATAGGTCTTTGTCATCCTTTTGATATGTGTGCATAGGTCTTTGTCATCCTTGTAATATGTGTGCATAGGTCTTTGTCATCCTTTAAATATGTGTGCATAGGTCTTTGTCATCCTTTTAATATGTGTGCATAGGTCTTTGTCTTCTTTTTAATATGTGTGCATAGGTCCTTGTCATCCTTTTAATATGTGTGCATAGATCTTTGTCATCCTTTTGATATGTGTGCATAGGTCTTTGTCATCCTTTAAATATGTGTGCATAGGTCTTTGTCATCCTTTTAATATGTGTGCATAGGTCTTTGTCATCCTTTAAATATGTGTGCATAGGTCTTTGTTATCCTTTTGATATGTGTGCATAGATCTTTGTCATCCTTTTGATATGTGTGCATAGGTCTTTGTCATCCTTTTGATATGTGTGCATAGGTCTTTGTCATTCTTTTGATAGGTGTGCATAGATCTTTGTCATCCTTTTGATATGTGTGCATAGGTCTTTGTCATCCTTTTGATATGTATGCATAGGTCTTTGTCATTCTTTTGATAGTTGTGCATAGATCTTAGTCATCCTTGTAATATGTGTGCATAGGTCTTTGTCATTCTTTTGATAGGTGTGTATAGATATTTGTCATCCTTTTGATATGTGTGCATAGGTCTTTGTCATCCTTTTGATATGTGTGCATAGGTCTTTGTCATTCTTTTGATAGGTGTGCATAGGTCTTTGTCATTCTTTTGATAGGTGTGCATAGATCTTTGTCATCCTTTTGATATGTGTGCATAGGTCTTTGTCATCCTTTTGATATGTATGCATAGGTCTTTGTCATTCTTTTGATAGTTGTGCATAGATCTTAGTCATCCTTGTAATATGTGTGCATAGGTCTTTGTCATCTTTTTGATATGTGTGCATAGGTCTTTGTCATCCTTTTGATATGTGTGCATAGGTCTTTGTCATCCTTTTGATATGTGTGCATAGGTCTTTGTCATCCTTTTGATAGGTGTGCATAGGTCTTTGTCATTCTTTTGATAGATGTGCATAGATCTTTGTCATCCTTTTGATAGGTGTTCATTGGTCTTGGTCATACTTTTCATACTTGTGTGCATAGATCTTTGTCATCCTTATTATACATGTGTGCAGGGCCTCCAAGCGGCCATATGGTCTAAAGCACTCACCATTCCAGATCAATACCATCTCACCTCTGTCTACGTGGGTTTGAGTCTCAGGTTTGACTAACATGGGTATATGAGAATGTCTGCCAGTAGCTTCTTGTGGGTCAGTGGTTCTTCCAATGGTTTTCCAAGGTGCTACCTATGCCAGTTATACTGGACACCATGTATAGCCTATTTTGTGCTGAAAAATGGTGTTAAGCCCAACAACAGCAACAACAAATCACCCATATGCACACATAGGTCTTTGTCATCCTTTTCACATGTGTGAATATGTCTTTGTCATTCCTTTTCACGCATGTCAATAGGTCTTTGTCATCTTTTTCACATGTGTGAATAGGTCTTTGTCATCCTTTTCACCCATGTGAATAAGTCTTTGTCATCCTTATCATGCATGTGAATAAGTCTTTGTCATCCTTTTCACGCATGTGAATAAGTCTTTGTCATCCTTTTCATGCATGTGAATAAGTCTTTGTCATCCTTTTCATGCATGTCAATAGGTCTCTGTCATCCTTTTTACATGTGTGAATAGGTCTTTGTCATCCTTTTATGATGTTCCAGTTTCATTTCTGTAAATTTAGTCAAGATATCAACTATCTAGAGTTTCCAAGCATTGTTGATTTCTTGAACTTGATGCGGGAAGAACTCTAACCATTTTGGACTCAAAGTCACTGTGATTGGAAGAAGTAAAATGAAGACTGAAACAAGAAAACTGATTTCCAGACTATATCCTGTTGACTTCTTTACCATAAGCATATACCAATCTTCATGGATAGGTAGTACTTGAGATAAGAAAAGAAACATTGATTTTGGAGTCGAAGGAAAAAATAACTATGACTAAAATAATAACAATTTTCTTACAATGACTTGAGTTCTCCCTCATTTTGTATGACAGCTCCAGTGGCTTAGTTTTAGAGCATCCAACTTTGATAAGGGAGGTCGCTGATTGAACCGCAGCCGAGTCATATGAAAGTCTTATGAAAATGGTATTAACATCTGCCTTGCTAGGCACTCAGCATTAAGAGGATAGTATTAGGACTGGATGGCCTGGTGTCAGGATAATGTGACTGATTGTGACATCATGCTACATGTCTGTATCATGACACTCTAGTGTTAGACATCACTATAAACTGCCACAACAGAGATATATTAGAAATATGACTGAAACGTTAAAGCTATGTTAAAAATCCAAATCACACACAGACATCACTATAAACTGCCACAACAGAGATATATTAGAAATATGACTGAAACGTTAAAGCTATGTTAAAAATCCAAATCACACACACCCCCCTTGGTTGCCAAACTTTGTGGGTGTCTTACAAGTAGGATAATATAGAGCTTTATTGACTCAGAGATCCAAAGGTCTTTGTAACTGTGAATGAAAGAATCGTTTCCACACAATAGCATTAGCTCTATGAGATGCAACTCAATCCAACTCTGGACAGCTTGAATTTGGAGTAAGGAAGAATCCTATTTGTTTTGGAGCCATAACAAAAGAAGAAAAATGGTTTCTGTGCAATATTAGTAGTTGTACAACACCAATCAGGACTACACTCTGTGGATGGCTTGCATTTAGGGTATTGATAGCGCTTATCAACATTAGATGGCTTGTACTTAGGGTATGAATAGAGCTTATTAACATTGGATGGCTTGTACTTAGGGTATGCATAGAGTTTATCAACTTTGGATGGCTTGTACTTAGGGTATGCATAGAGCTTATCAACTTTGGATGGCTTGCATTTAGGGTATGGATAAAGCTTATTAACATTGGATGCCTTGCACTTGGGGTATGGATAGAGCTTATCAACTTTGGATGGCTTGTACTTAGGGTATGCATAGAGCTTATCAACTTTGGATGGCTTGTACTTAGGGTATGGATAGAGATTATCAACT
The DNA here is from genome assembly GCA_016746295.1 of Potamilus streckersoni. Classification (NCBI taxonomy): domain Eukaryota; kingdom Metazoa; phylum Mollusca; class Bivalvia; order Unionida; family Unionidae; genus Potamilus; species Potamilus streckersoni. The sequence goes on from JAEAOA010001402.1 coordinate 1,655,826, forward strand.
TTGGATGGCTTGCACTTGGGGTATGCATAGAGCTTATCAACTTTGGATGGCTTGCATTTAGGGTATGGATAGAGCTTATCAACTTTGGAGCCAAAATATCAGCTTTATCTTTGGAACCAAAATGTCAAAGATCATGGTGTCACATACTGAGAGAAATGCAACAGTTTCTGAACAAAAGTTTGTTTTTCACATAAAAAAGAGCATCCAGCAGTGGCATCATTTCCTATTCTTCAGCTTCATTCACAACTTTCTTTTTGTTGAAAACAATAAAGCATGTGTGTCCCATAGCATTTTCTTGACTTGACGATTGCAATTAACTTCCATCAGGTTACAAAAAGTTCAAAAAGTTCAAAGCACATCTGTTCAGATCATCCTTAGAGTAGAGAAAAACTAAGTACTCCTCATCCTTGCGTTGTAATCTCCAGTGACTACTGATTTTCTCCAGTATCAAACACAAAATCTGTTTTCTCAATTACATTCCATTGACTGCCTCTAGTCGGAAAAATCTATCTGAGCACACTCATGTGTACACCCCTTCTGGACACTAATGCACCTCTTGTGATACATCTAATCTTATTATTCCTTAATCAAGTCCTATGGGCAACAGGGCCCTGTTACCAGGACAGAATGACTTCTAGAAAATAGACACAATCACATTGGGATCTCATTCAAGAGTACTAATATGACTCAACTATTCTGACAGCAACAACAGACTTAAAGACTGACAATGTTACCATTAAATAAATATTTTCAGCATGCTTTTGTTTGTAATTTCTAAGTTGTGTTTGTAATCTTGTGTGAGTGTATATGTGTGTGATTGTGTGTGTATATATATATCTTTGTGTGTGTGTACATATATAGATGTGTGTGTGTCTTTATGTGGTAAGTAATAAACTGTGCATTAAATTATTTAGCACTGTATATAAGTCTTCATAAATAGTAGTTGTAGTAGTAGTAACATTGTTTTTTATTACAGGTTATATGTCTACACATTTTCTCTGACCCAGATTTTATTCTTTTCTTTGGAGTATATTTTACCCTGAATGTTCCTTTGCTATTTATTTTTTCGCATTTTTTCAGGTTCCTCTCAGAACGAGAGACGGCAGACAGAAATTTTGCACTAGGATATTTTCTAAGGGAAAATAAGGTACTGTATTCATTGAAAGGTTCTTCTTCAAGCATTTTATAAAGGTGGATGTACATCAAACTAATTTCACAAGTCAACTCAAAAGTTGTAGAGCCATTGTTCCTTACAGATTTTCTTGACTCACCACAATGTGTGACATATTTTATTACCTATCTGCTTGCTCATCTGTCTGGTTATGTATTTTAATTGGGTCAGTTTGTCAAGCATTTTGATAGGACATTTGTTTTCCAGAATTCTGGGGCTCCAGTTGGCCGAGTAGTCATTTGTCGATAGCCCTCACACTTACAGATCTCTGACATCTCACCTCTGTCAATGTTCATTTAATTCTCATGCTTAACCAACACGAGTAAGTGTGATGGCTTCCTAGTAGCTTTGTGTTGGTTTATGGTTCTTCCCAGAGTTTATCTAGGTTCTTCCTCCACAATATATACTGGCTGCCATGTATAGCCCATTTTAAAATATGGTGTTAAATCCACAACACCAATATTTAAGCACATGTCTGGTTATTAAACTTTTCCCAGCAATTTTTTCAATAACGTGTACATTTAATTTGTATTAAATAATGTATACTACTATACACTTTTATCAAAAATGCATTAGAAAATTACCAGTACTTAAAATGAGTGTTTCGACTTTATTGACAGTAATGTACAACAACAAAGTTTTTTGTTTAATTTTTAATTTTCTAAAATTATTAATTTTCTTTAATTATTAATTGATAAATATTAATGATGTTGAAAATAAATCATTGCAATATTTTTTCAGTGTTTTCCTGAAGGAACAAATTTGATGGAAGTTATGGATTTTTATTTCCAGGTAGGTACAAGAAAAATACATTATTGTCTTACCTGTTGTTGGTAAGATATAAGTATCATTTTTCCAGTGGTGGCTGTGTTGGTAGCACAATCAACAGTGTTAGGAAGCTGGCTTCAAGTTATTGATGTACATATTCTGTAATGTGACTTGTAATGGCAATTCCAGCTGAAGTCTTGGCTCTTTTAAAAGCATACATTTCATATAAAACATTGAAACTTTATAGTTTAGTTAGTTTGCCATTTTTGGTTTTCTGTATGCCTTTTGGGGTACACCTAAGTTTACTCTCTTGCATTGCCAGTACTGTGTTGAAGTACAGTTCAGCCTTGTACAAAATACCATATCTGCTCTCCTTTTAAGTTGATATTTTCCATCTTTGTCTGTATAAAGGTCAATGTGGAGTAGAAAATGAGGCCAAATTAATATCGTTTGTATCGTCAGGTTTTATTAATAGTATTGGTATCACTGTATGCTATTCCAGATTACCAGCAATTAGGAAATTGCATCAACAATGCTAACATGCTTATTTGAAATCCAATCTTGTTTTGAAGAGAAAGAGAGAGACTTAGACATTACATTGCATTTTTTTGTGTTGCACCTCATGATCAAAATAAACTATGCTCCAATATCAGAAATAGAGAGAGAGCAATTTCAGTCCTCCTCTTTACTGTTTTGTGGGGTCTGAATGGCCAGGTGGTCTGAAGTGCTCACTGATCACTGCCATATTACCTCTGTCTGTGTGGGTCCGAGTTTCAGGTTTGGCCAATATGGGTAAGTGAGAAAGCTTGCCAGTAGTTTTTCCTGGGTCGATGGTTTTTCCTGGGTTTTCCCAGGTTCTTGCCCCACCATTTATACTGGCTGCCATGTATAGCCTATCTTGTGCTGAAAAATTGCATTAAACAATACCACAGCAATAAAAGCAACAACCACAAAACAAGATTAGCATTTATCTATTGGTGCATGTAGACTTCCAGTTGTTAGTGAGCAGTTGGTTTGATCTTTGCTAATGCTAGTTGTTACATTGAAATGCTCAGAAATTCCCAAAACCCTATGACCAATAAACTGATCTAGAATCTTGCCCTTAGACAGATGTCAGCTGCCTTTAAGCTGTAGCGTATTTAATTTGCATATAAATAGCACTGCAAAACCACGTGTTTTTGAGACAATGGATATCATTTTTGATAATGGAATATGGTATTCCCCTTGTAAATGAGCAAGATCACATGTCAGCTGAACAATACAAATTACAGTGGTTCTGAAACCACTCTCCCTCCCTTTGATCTCTCATATTAGGGCATATTTTATTTTGATCATGTAGTGCCCGAAGAAAATGCTATGGAAAACTTGTGTTTTTGTTATGGTTATTCATTTTCTAACTTGTCAGTTCTAAAACATGTATAGGTAATTAAATATAAATTACTTATATTAATAGCACATGCTGAGTTTGCTCATTTATATCTCCAGGTTAATTTTAGCACTGATGATCAGGTATCATTTCTGATTGTCAGGTTCTGTATTTTTTCATATACAATCTCTTCATCAAATTGATAGTTCTTATTTATAAATAATTTTTATATTTTTGAAAAAGATAATAATTTTTTTACATTAAAACAATTATTTGATATATGATGAAGAGATTTTACATACATACATATGTATATATGTACATACATTGGTACGTACATCCATCCATTCATCCATCCATCCATTTTTGCAATTTTATCCCAAAAAACACTGCATAGTCAATTTCTTTTAAAATTTTTATTGATCAAAAGTTAAAGCAAACTTGACAAAAGAGCAAGAATTTTACTATTATTCATATTCATCTCTTTGATTCTGCTTAATACTGAACACTACGGTCCATCACGTTTCTCAGTACATTGATTGTAAACTTCAGCTTTGCTCAGTGGAGGTCACTTGTGAGTCAGCGGCAGTAATTGCTGCAACACTTGCCAATGGTGGAATCTGTCCTCTCACAGGAGATAAGGTTGTCTCAACAAGAGCCGTTCGAGACGTGCTGTCTGTTATGCTGTCATGTGGAATGTACGACTACTCAGGGGAATTTGCTTTTCGGGTATGTCTTAGATACACACAAGTATGGCACTATTTTTAATAATGAGCCTCAAGACAGAGTTAATGTAATGTTGCTTATTAGCAAGAACAGTGTGTTTACTTGGACATTATCTTCCTTATGAAATCTCAACCCTCCCTGATTGTGTCCCAGTAATGTACAATGTAGCCTTGTAGTGGTCTTAGTGATTAGAGCATCCACCTCGGATGCAGGAGTTCCTGGGTTCAAACCCCAGCTGAATCGTACCAAAGACTAATAAAAATGGTACTAAGAGCGGCCTCGCTTGGTGCTCAGCATTAAGAGGTTAGTGTTGTTACTGATGGTGCCAGAATAATGTGGTGCTAGATTCTTAGTGATAGACATCACTATAAACTGCCACACTGCAGACATCATAGTGATATGACTGATTTTTGTTTTAAAGCTACAAGAAAAATGTAATTCACACATACATACACACACGTAGCCATGATTATATACAGTATAACCTTGAAAGTGCTGTCTCCATTTATGTACAGTACAGTCCCAGTTATGTACAGTGTAGCCTTGTAAGTACACTACCAGTTGTTTACAGTGTTTTGTAAGTAACAGTCCCAGTTATGTACAGTGTAACCTTGTAAGTTCAGTCCCAGTTATGTACAGTGTAACCTTGTAAGTACAGTCCCAGTTACATACAGTATAACCTTCTAAATTGGAGGAAAAGCATTCTTTAGGTTTTTTATGTCACTTTTTCCAAAGATAAAAACCATTCTTTTTGCAAGGATTGCATATATCACTGTGTTAAGCATGCTATTATATTAAATAAGGGATCAGTCTTTTTCTTTAAATGAACATGGAATGAAGATTGTCCAATTAGGATGTGCCATGTTATTAATATCATGAGAGAGATTTAGTTTAAAAGCAATTATATTTTAATTTTTCAGGTTGGTTTACCTGCCAAGTCAGGTGTATCTGGAGCCATAATGCTAGTGGTGCCCAATGTGATGGGCATATTTTTGTGGTCCCCCCCACTGGACCACTGGGGAAACAGTGTACGAGGAGTACAGTTCTGTCAGGTAATACATTTGTGGGTTATATTGTTAAAAATACCTACCACATTTGCAATTGTAACATGGCCATATGATAGGTCCAGCATCAGCATTTAGAGAAATAAAAATATCTGTTGGAGATGTTTGTATCACCGTAAGTCATAATTCTGGCTAAAATAAAGAGCCACTGAGAAATATATTTTGGCAATATCTAGTTATAAATGGATATATCTGTTTATTTATACTCACCTTTACCATGATTCTGTTCATTAAAAAGCATTTGCTTGCTTGCACAAAATATGGTGAAACTGGTACTGTATTATATTTCTGGCAATTAATTAATAATGGCATCATTATAAATTGGTGAGCATCAGTGTTCAAAGTTTTTGTAAGATGGATAGAAAGAGGAGGTAGGGAAATGGAGAAAAACACTATACACATATGCAACTCAAAATCCATGGAAAATTTTTTTAAGCAATACTGATACCTGTTTGTTTTCATTGGCGTAAGATGTGGTTTTATGGTGTATCTGTTCTTTTACTTAAAGGATCTGGTGAAGACATTCAATTTTCATCACTATGACAGCCTCAGGTACACACAAAAGAAAAAAAATCCATCGCAAAGGCGGGATGAGTCGAAGATTCTAGACATCGTAAATCTGCTGTTTAGTGCTTACTATGGTGATGTCACAGCACTTAGAAGGTGAATCATGTTTAGATATTTGCTTAGCAGTGAATAAATTTGATGAAAAGTAGAACATTTTTATATGTCTGCCATAAGACACAGCAAATTGTATTGTCATTTTGTTTGTTTAACCATCCATCGTTTTTTCCATCCGTCTGTTTCCAATTTCATTTTTGTTTGATTTCTACACAGTGACTCAAGTTCTCCATCAGCTGTACCCACTTTATGAGCAGCTTTTTCTTGAAGTAAAGAGGATTCATATCAATTTCTGACTCAAAAGGTCAAAGATCAAGGTCACGGTGACTGGAAAAAAATAGTTTCTGTGCAACAACTAAAGTTTTCCACCATCTACATGTACTAATTTTTGTGGATGTCTTGTACTTAAGTATGACGATTCCTACTGGTTTCAAGGTCAAGGGTCACTGTAAATTAAGTCAGAACAATAGTTTCTTTTGCACAATAACTTGAGTATTCCATCTTCTGAGATTACCAAACTTTTTCTTTGGATGACTTACGCATGGGTTAACAAAGAAACATATTAACTTTTATTCAAAGATGAAAGGTCAAGGTCATTACAACAGAAAGAAGAACAATTGTTTCTGCAAAATAATATCAGTTCTACAAAACACTCATCAATGGATTTTTATGAATGCCTTGCACTTGAGCTAATAAAGAAGCTTAATAATGCTGGGATCAAAAGGTCAAAGGTCAAGATAATTGAGACTGAACATGAGAGAAATGGTTAATAAAAATGTTAGTTCTGCATTACAGACCTAGACCAAATTTTGTGGCTGACTTGCACATGGGGTAAGGAATAAGCCTATTATATTTGTTGTCAAAAGGTTGATAGATAACATCACTATAACTGTTTATGTGTCAGTTATCTACATAGAAAGCAATTAAAGATATTGGAGGAATATTATTTCCAGTCACTGTATTTTTGTTTAAATAAATTTAGAATTTTTTGGATAATATCTGCATATTAGTAATCTAAATTATCAGCACATAACATTTGACAAATTTCAGGAAATTGCATTAAAGGTGGTTAGATATTAATAACTCATTTGTAAATGTCGTATATAAAACTCTATTTTCAGCCATTGGCTGTATCTTAATTCTGCTATATTATGTGAATAGCATTTTGCATACTGTGTACACAGCTCTGTTTTCTTTCTTACAATGTTTGTTTTTTGCATTTTGCTTACAGGTATGCTCTTAGAGGAGTGCCTATGGATATAGCTGACTATGACTGTCGAACAGCACTACATGTAGGGGCAGCAGAGGGACATTATGCTGTAGTCGAATTTCTTCTTAACAAGTGTAAAGTCAATCCTGCTTGTGTTGACAGGTGACCATAATATACATTAATGTTATTTAACCTGGACCAATTAAGCAGTATGGGGATAGACATTACTATTCTAAATTCAAATCACTCAATCCTAGTTACAGATATTGAGCATATAGGTGATGGTTTAGAATTTAATTTATTTTAGAAGTGATTTGACAAACAGTTATAACATATGGAAGAGTTGCCATTGTCTGCTTTTGAAAATTGCTGCTTACTGTAGAGTTCTGAATACTATTAAATTACCTAAAAGTCACATTATGACATCACTATGTCACAAATAACTGAAGTGTCACATTATGACACCACTGATATGTCGCTTATTACCCAAGTGTGATATTATGACATCACTGATGTTATTTATTATGTGTCACATTATGACAACTTTATGACATCACTGATGTGATATCACTCATTACCTAAGTATCACATTATTGACATTATTGATATGTCACTCATTACCTAAGTATCACATTATGACATTATTGATATGTCACTCATTACCTAAGTATCACATTATGACATTATTGATATGTCACTCATTACCTAAGTATCACATTATGACATTATTGATATGTCACTCATTACCTAAGTATCACATTATGACATTATTGATATGTCACTCATTACCTAAGTATCACATTATGACATTATTGATATGTCACTCATTACCTAAGTATCACATTATGACATTATTGATATGTCACTCATTACCTAAGTATCACATTATGACATTATTGATATGTCACTCATTACCTAAGTATCACATTATGACATTATTGATATGTCACTCATTACCTAAGTATCACATTATGACATTATTGATATGTCACTCATTACCTAAGTATCACATTATGACATTATTGATATGTCACTCATTACCTAAGTATCACATTATGACATTATTGATATGTCACTCATTACCTAAGTATCACATTATGACATTATTGATATGTCACTCATTACCTAAGTATCATAATATGATATTGTTGATATGTTGCTCATTACTGAAGTGTCACACTAAGACATTACTGATATGATGTGACTCATTACCAAAGTATCACATCACATTACTGATTCATCATTTATTACCTAAGTGTCATATTGTAGCATCACTGATATGTCACTCATTACTTAAGTGTCACATTATGACATCATTTATACAATGTCACTTTTGACGCCTTTACTGCAGTACAGGTGAAGCACATTTTGATGCCTCTACTGCAGTCCATTACTTAAGTGTCACATCATGACATCATTTATACCATGTTACTCATTACATAACTGTCTTATTACGACATCCTTTGCATGTCACATATTTTGAATTCCTTAAATGCAGTCCAGTTTAAGCACATTTTTATGCCTCTACTGCAGTCCAGTTGAAGTAGATTTTGAATGCCTCTACTGCATTCCAGTTGAAGTAGATTTTGATGCCTTTACTGCAGTCCAGTTAAAGCACATTTTGAATGTCTCTACCTCAGTCCAGTTAAAGCACATTTTGAATGCCTCTACTGCATTCCGGTTGAAGTAGATTTTGATGCCTTTACTGCAGTCCAGTTAAAGCACATTTTGAATGTCTCTACCTCAGTCCAGTTGAAGCACATTTTGAATGCCTCTACTGCATTCCGGTTGAAGTAGATTTTGATGCCCTTACTTCAGTACAGTTGAAGCACATTTCATTGCCTCTACTGCAGTCCAGTTGAAGCACATTTCATTGCCTCTACTACAGTCCAGTTGAAGCACATTTCATTGCCTCTACTGCATTCTAGTTGAAGCACATTTTGATGCCTCTACTGTAGACCAGTTGAAGAATATTTTGTTGCCTCTACTGCTTTCCAGTTAAAGTAGATTTTGACGCCTTTACTGCAGTTCTGTTGAAGCACATCTTCAAGGAAATTGGGGGCTCAGATTCGGCCATTGTGGGTATGTGAGAAAGCTAGCCAGTAGCTTCTTGTGGGTCAGTGGTTCTTTCCATGGTTTTCCCAGGCTCTTTCTCCACCATTATTCTGGCTGCCATGTGTATCCTATCTTGTGATGAAAAATGCCATTTAACCCTACAACAACAACAGCAAGGAAATAGCTCTAAAAATTAGTCATACAGCATATCAATTTTATATATTTAAAAGTTTACTCATTAGGATGTGTCTTGCAAAACATAGTAATTTGGCAATTTATTGATTTGATTAATATTACAGTCAATAGGAATTGAATTGCTTATTTCCATGTATCACACATGCTCAGCTGTGAATGGAATATATCCCGATCTGGTATTACATAATGGGCTATGAAGCTGAATGGGACCTATGCATAGGACATGGGATCTACAAGTGCATTGAGTCCAAGTCACTGATGCCACTTTGCCAGTGTTTTATGATGAGAGCAGATTCCGTATTGAGAAATCAAGCTTTTTTGCCTCAAAATATTGTACAGTTTATTCTGACCTTAAATTTATAATCAAGGTTACATGAAATGCTTGACCTACAAAAGTCATTTACTAAATTATTTATCTTTGTCTACTGATTATTTCTTGCTTCATTCATATAATCTCTGTTAGACAGTATTTTGCACACAACTGTTATCTTTAAGGACAAATTGTTCTTCACCAGCTAAAAAATGGCAGTATGGGAAGAAAATTATCACGGCAAGATTACACATACACATGAGTTGAAGATAAATATAGTTGCAAAAATATATCCCAGCAAATTCTCCCTTACTTTTGGTGCAAGAGTTGATTCAGTATGATGAATTAGTTGGTTCATGATAATGAATGAGTTGGTTTACTATAATGAATGAGTTGGTTCACTATAATGAATGAGCTGGTTCGGTATAATGAATGAGTTGGTACACTAATAAATTAGTTGGTTCACTAAAATGAATGAGTTGGTTCATGATAAAGAATGAGTTGGTTCACTATAATGAATGAGTTGGTTCATGATAATGAATGAGTTGGTTCATGATAATGAATGAGTTGGTTCACAATAATGAATGAGTTGGTTCATGATAAAGAATGAGTTGGTTCACTATAATGAATGAGTTGGTTCATGATAATGAATGAGTTGGTTCAGTATTGCACATGACTTGGTTCCATATTATTCATGTGATGGTCCAGTATTGTGCACAAGTTGATTTAGTATTATGTTCAAGCTGTTTCAGTATTATGCACAAGTTCATTCAATATTTCACATAAGATCATTAGGTATAATGCACTAGTTGTGTCACTGTAAAACATGAGTTCAAAAAATAGTTTTTTTAGTATTATGCATGAGATGGTCCAGTATTATGCATGTATTGGTTCAGTATTTTGTATGAGATGGTCCAGTATTATGCATGCATTGGTTCAGTAATTTGTATGAGATGGTCCAGTATTATGCATGCATTGGTTCAGTATTTTGTATAAGATGGTCAAGTATTATGCATGCATTGGTTCAGTATTATGCATGCATTGGTTTAGTATTTTGTATGAGATGGTCCAGTATTATGCATGCATTGGTTCAGTATTTTGTATGAGATGGTCAAGTATTATGCATGCATTGGTTCAGTATTTTGTATGAGATGGTCCAGTATTATGCATGAGATGGTCCAGTATTATGCATGAGATGGTCCAGTATTATGCATGCATTGGTCCAGTATTATGCATGAAATGGTCCAGTACTATGCATGCATTGGTTCAGTATTTTGTATGAGATAGTCCAGTATTATGTATGAGATGGTCCAGTATTATGCATGCATTGGTTCAGTATTATGCATGAAATGGTCCAGTACTATGCATGCATTGGTTCAGTATTTTGTATGAGATGGTCCAGTATTATGCATGCATTGGTTCAGTATTATGCATGAGATGGTCCAGTATTATGCATGCATTGGTTCAGTAATTTGTATGAGATGGTCCAGTATTATGCATGAGATGGTCCAGTATTATGCATGCATTGGTTCATTAATTTGTATGAGATGGTCCAGTATTATGCATGAGATGGTCCAGTATTATGCATGCATTGGTTCAGTATTTTGAATGAGATGGTCTAGTATTATGCATGCATTGGTTCAGTATTTTGTATGAGATGGTCCAGTATTATGCATGCATTGGTTCAGTATTATGCATGAGATGGTCCAGTATTATGCATGCATTGGTTCAGTATTTTGTATGAGATGGTCCAGTATTATGCATGCATTGGTTCAGTATTTTGTATGAGATGGTCCAGTATTATGCATGCATTGGTTCAGTATTTTGTATGAGATGGTCTAGTATTATGCATGCATTGGTTCAGTATTATGCATGAGATGGTCCAGTATTATGTATGAGATGGTCAAGTATTATGCATGAGATGGTCCAGTATTTTGATGCATTGGTTCAGTATTTTGTATGAGATGATCCAGTATTATGATGCATTGGTTTAGTATTTTTTATGAGATGGTCCAGTATTATGCATGAGATGGTCCAGTATTATGCATTCATTGGTTCAGAATTTTGTATGAGATGGTCAAGTATTATGCATGCATTGGTTCAGTATTTTGTATAAGATGGTCAAGTATTATGCATGCATTGGTTCAGTATTTTGTATGAGATGGTCCAGTATTATGCATGAGATGGTCCAGTATTATGCATGCATTGGTCCAGTATTATGCATGCATTGGTTCAGTATTTTGTATGAGATGGTCCAGTATTATGCATGAGATGGTCCAGTATTATGCATGCATTGGTTTAGTATTTAGTATGAGATGGTCCAGTATTATGCATGAGATGGTCCAGTATTATGCATGCATTGGTCCAGTATTATGCATGCATTGGTTCAGTATTTTGTATGAGATGGTCCAGTATTATGCATGAGATGGTCCAATATTATGCATGAGATGGTCCAGTATTATGCATGCATTGTTTCAGTATTTTGTATGAGATGGTCCAGTATTATGCATGAGATGGTCCAGTATTATGCATGCATTGGTTTAGTATTTTGTATGAGATGGTCCAGTATTATGCATGAGATGGTCCAGTATTATGCATGAGATGGTCCAGTATTATGCATGCATTGGTTCAGTATTATGCATGCATTGGTTCAGTATTATGCATGAGATGGTCCAGTATTAAAGTATTATGCAAGCATTGGTTCAGTAATTTGTACGAGATGGTCCAGTATTATGCATGCATTGGTTCAGTATTATGTATTTGTTGGTTCATTATTATGCATTAAATGGTTCAGTATCATCAATGACTTGGTTCTGTATATAGCACAAGTTATTTCAGTATTATACTTGTGTTCAGTATTATGTACAAGTTTTTTCAGTATTATGCACAAATTCATTAAGTACGAATTCAGTATAATGCATGATTTAAGCATAATGGCTGTTTATTATAAATAAGTATAATGAATGAGTTGGTTAAGTATTATGAATTAGTTGTTTAGGTGTAATACACGAGTTAGTTCAGTATAATGAACAAGTTGAGTTGGTTCAGTATAATGAATGAGTTGAGTTGGTTAAGTATAATGAATGAGTTGGGTATAATGATTGAGTTGGGTATAATGAATGAGTTGGTTCACTATAATGAATGAGTTGGTTATGTGATGTGATGTGGTTATGATTTTTAACGTAGCTTTAATAATTTTTCAGTCATATTGCTACAATGTCTGCAGAAGACATGTAGCATGATGTCTCACCCAGTCACATTATCCTGACACCAGGCTGACCAGTCCTAACACTAACCTCTTAATGCTGAGCATCAAGCAAGGCAGCTGTTAGTACCATTTTTGTTAGTCTTTGATATGACTCAACCGGGGATCGAACCCATGACCTCCCACGTCTGTTCGTAAAGTATTATAAATGAATGAGTTGTTTCACTGTAACGCATGAGTTGGTTCAGGTTAATAAATGACTTGGTTTGATATAATGAATGAGTTGTGTAGGTATAAGGAATGAGTTGGTTAAGTATAATGAATGAGTTGGTTAGGTATAATGAATAAGTTGGTTAGGTAGAATGAATGAGTTGGTTGGGTAGAATGAATGAGTTGGTTGGGTACAGTGAATGATTTGGTTAGGTATAATGAATGAGTTGGTTGAGTATAATGAATGAGTTGGTTCAGTGTAATGCAGAAGTTGTTTTAGTATAATGAATGAGTTAGGTATAATGAATGAGTTGTTTGAGTAAAATAAATGAGTTGATTGAGTATAATGAATGAATCGGTTCAGTATAATGAAAGAGTTGGTTAAGTATAATGTATGACTTGGTTAAGTATAATGAATGAGTTGGTTCAGTATAATGAATGAGTTGGTTAGGTAAAATGAATGAGTTGGTTGAGTATAATAAATGAGTTGGTTCAGTGCAATGCAGGAATTTCTTTAGTATAATGATTAAGTTAGGTATAATAAATGAGTTGTTTGAGTATATTAAATGAGTTGGTTGAGTATAATGAATGAATTGGTTCAGTGTAATGCATGAGTTGGTTCAGTATAATGAATGAGTTGGTTCTGTGTAATGCATCATTTGGTTCAGTATAATGAATGAGTTGATTCTGTGTAATGCATGAGTTGGTTCAGTATAATGAATGAGTTGGTTCAGTATAATGCATGAGTTGGTTCAGTGTAATGCATGAGTTGGTTCAGTGTAATGCATGAGTTGGTTCAGTATAATGCATGAGTTGGTTCAGTGTAGTGCATGATTTGGTTCAGTGTAATGCATGAGTTGGTTCAGTGTAATGCATGATTTGGTTCAGTATAATGCATGAGTTGGTTCAGTGTAGTGCATGAGTTGGTTCAGTGTAGTGCATGATTTGGTTCAGTGAAATGCATGAGTTGGTTCAGTATAATGCATGAGTTGGTTCAGTATAATGCATGAGTTGGTTCAGTGTAGTGCATGAGTTGGTTCAGTATAAAGCATGAGTTGGTTCAGTATAATGCATGAGTTGGTTCAGTGCAATGCATGATTTGGTTCAGTGTAATGCACGAGTTGGTTCAGTATAATGCATGAGTTGGTTCAGTGTAGTGCATGATTTGGTTCAGTGCAATGCATGATTTGGTTCAGTGTAATGCACGAGTTGGTTCAGTATAATGCATGAGTTGGTTCAGTGTAGTGCATGATTTGGTTCAGTGTAATGCATGGGTTGGTTCAGTATAATGCATGAGTTGGTTCAGTATCATGCATGAGTTGGTTCAGTGTAGTGCATGATTTGGTTCAGTGTAATGCATTAGTTGGTTCAGTGTAGTACATGATTTGGTTCAGGGTAATGCATGAGTTGGTTCAGTGTAATGCATGATTTGGTTCAGTGTAATGCATGGGTTGGTTCAGTATAATGCATGAGTTGGTTCAGTATCATGCATGAGTTGGTTCAGTGTAGTGCATGATTTGGTTCAGTGTAATGCATTAGTTGGTTCAGTGTAGTACATGATTTGGTTCAGGGTAATGCATGAGTTGGTTCAGTGTAGTGCATGATTTGGTTCAGTATAATGCATGAGTTGGTTCAGTGTAATGCATGAGTTGGTTCAGTGTAATGCATGAGTTGGTTCAGTTTAATGCATGAGTTGGTTCAGTATAATGCATGAGTTGGTTCAGTGTAATGCATGAGTTGGTTCAGTGTAATGCATGATTTGGTTCAGTGTAAAGCATGAGTTGGTTCAGTATAATTCATGAGTTGGTTCAGTGTAGTGCATGATTTGGTTCAGTGTAATGCATGATTTGGTTCAGTATAATGCATGAGTTGGTTCAGTATAATGCATGAGTTGGTTCAGTGTAAATCATGAGTTGGTTCAGTATAATGCATGAGTTGGTTCAGTGTAATTCATGAGTTGGTTCAGTGTAATGCATGAGTTGGTTCAGTATAATGCATGAGTTGGCTCAGTGTAATGCATGATTTGGTTCAGTATAATGAATTGGTTCAGTGTAATGCATGAGTTGGTTCAGTGTAATGCATGAGTAAGTTCAGTATAATGCATGAGTTGGTTCAGTGTAATGCATGATTTGGTTCAGTATAATGCATGAGTTGGTTCAGTATAATGCATGAGTTGGTTCAGTGTAATGCATGAGTTGATTCAGTATAATGCATGAGTTAGTTCAGTGTAATGCAGGAGTTGGTTCAGTGTAATGCAGGAGTTGGTTCAGTGTAATGCATGAGTTGGTTCAGTGTAATGCATGAGTTGGTTCAGTATAATGCATGAGTTGGTTCAGTGTAATGCATGATTTGGTTCAGTATAATGAATGAATTGGTTCAGTGTAATGCATGAGTTGGTTCAGTGTAATGCATGAGTTGGTTCAGTTTAATGCTTGAGTTGGTTCAGTATAATGCATGAGTTGGTTCAGTATAATGCATGAGTTGGTTCAGTGTAATGCATGATTTGGTTCAGTATAATGCATGAGTTGGTTCAGTATAATGCATGAGTTCAGTATAATGCATGAGTTTGTTCAGGGTAATGCATGAGTTGGTTCAGTGTAGTGCATGAGTTGGTTCAGTATAAAGCATGAGTTGGTTCAGTGTAATGCATGAGTTGGTTCAGTATAGTGCATGATTTGGTTCAGTATAATGCATGAGTTGGTTAAGTATAATGCATGAGTTGGTTCAGTATAATGCATGAGTTGGTTCAGTATAGATTGGTTCAGTTTATGTATTGTTCAGTGTATGCATTTATTTATTCTATTAAATTGGTTCAGTGTATCATGATTGGTTCTGTATATAGCCCTAGTTTGTTCAGTTAGTGATGATTGTTTCAGTATATGACATAGTTTTTCAGTATATCCAATGCATAAGTGATTCAGTATAATGCATGATTTGGTCATAATGCTTATTATGGTTTAAGTAGTAATGATGAGTTGGTTCAGTATCATGATTAGGTTTCAGGTGTAATGCACGAGTTTGTTCAGTATAATGACAAGTTCTGTAGTTGGTTCAGTATAATGCATGAGTTATGATGCTTTGTTATGTAATGCATGATGCAGTGGGTATAATTGTTAGATTGGTTATCAGTAATGCATGATTTGGTTCATATAATGCATGAGTTGGTTAGTGTAATGATGATGTGGTTATTATGAGATTGTTCGTGTTATATGAGTTTTTCAGTATATGCATAATTCTCAGTGAATGCATGATTTGGTTCGTATAACGCATATTTTCATGTAATGCATGGTTGTTCAGACGTAATGCATATTCTTATGTGAGCATCATGCAAATGGTTAGTTAACAATTTTTGTTATCTATTGATCATGATAATCATGATGATACATGATCCATGTCTTGGTTCAGTATAAGATATTATCAGTGAAATGAGTTGTTTCACTGTAATGCATGAGTTGGTTCAGGTAATGCAATGATTGGTTCAGTATAATGCAATGGTTGTGTGTAATAGAATGATTGGTTAGTATAATGCAATGAGTTGGTTCAGGTAAAATGATAGTTGGTTAGTAGATGCATGAGTTGGTTGGTAGATGAATGGTTAGTATTCATGGTTGGTACAGTGAATGATGTTGGTTAGGTATAATGAATGAGTTGGTTAGTATAATGATGAGTTGGTTCAGTTAATGCATGAGTTGTTTCAGTATAATGAATGAGTTGGTATGTAATGATGAGTTGTTTGAGTAAATAAATGAGTGCATGAGTTGGTTCAGTATAATGCATGAGTTTGTTCAGTATAATGCATTAGTTGGTTCCGTGTAGTGCATGATTTGGTTCAGTGTAATGCAAGAGTTGGTTCAGTGTAGTGCATGAGTTGGTTCAGTGTAATGCATGAGTTTGTTTAGTATAATGCATGAGTTGGTTCAGTGTAGTGCATGATTTGGTTCAGTATAATGCATGAGTTTGTTCAGTATAATGCATGAGTTGGTTCAGTGTAGTGCATGATTTGGTTCAGTTTAATGCATGAGTTGGTTCAGTGTAATGCATGAGTTGGTTCAGTGTAGTGCATGAGTTGGTTCAATATAATGCATGAGTTGGTTCAGTATAATGCATGAGTTGGTTCAGTTTAATGCATGAGTTGGTTCAGTGTAATGCATGAGTTTGTTCAGTATAATGCATGAGTTGGTTCAGTGTAGTGCATGATTTGGTTCAGTGTAATGCATGAGTTGGTTCAGTGTAGTGCATGAGTTGGTTCAGTGTAATGCATGAGTTTGTTCAGTATAATGCATGAGTTGATTCAGTGTAATGCATGATTTGGTTCAGTATAATGCATGAGTTGGTTCAGTGTAATGCATGAGTTGGTTCAGTGTAGTGCATGAGTTGGTTCAGTGTAATGCATGAGTTTGTTCAGTATAATGCATTATTTGGTTCAGTGTAATGCATGCATGATTTGGTTCAGTATAATGCATGAGTTGGTTCAGTGTAATGCATGAGTTAGTTCAGTGTAATGCATGAGTTGGTTCAGTGTAGTGCATGAGTTGGTTCAGTATAATGCATGAGTTTATTCAGTGTAATGCATGATTTGGTTCAGTATAATGCATGAGTTGGTTCAGTGTAATGCATGAGTTGGTTCAGTGTAGTGCATGAGTTGGTTCAGTGTAATGCATGAGTTTGTTCAGTATAATGCATTATTTGGTTCAGTGTAATGCATGATTTGGTTCAGTATAATGCATGAGTTGGTTCAGTGTAATGCATGAGTTAGTTCAGTGTAATGCATGAGTTGGTTCAGTGTAGTGCATGAGTTGGTTCAGTATAATGCATGAGTTTATTCAGTGTAATGCATGAGTTGGTTCAGTATAATGCATGAGTTGATTCAGTGTAATGCATGATTTGGTTCAGTATAATGCATGAGTTGGTTCAGTGTAATGCATGAGTTGGCATTGAATGCATTTGGTTGTGGTTCATTTGTAATTGCATGTTTGTTTAAGTAAATCATTTGGTTCAGGTATGGTAGCATCGATTTGTTAGTATAATTCTAGTTTTCATTATAATCAGATTGGGTTCACTCCTTGCATGAGTGTATAAGTTTAATGCATGAAAATGGTCATGTAATGCATATTGTAGTTAGTGTGAGAATAGGTCAAAATAATGCAAGCATGGTCAGTATAATACATAGTGATCAGTCTTAATGCATGTACTTGTCCAGATCTTCATGCAGATGAATTTAAGTTCATATAACATCATGTGTTGGTTTCATTTCCATGATCTGTTATATGTAAGATGAGTTTGGTTGTCCAATGTATGCATGTTGTTCAGTGTAATGCATATTTACATGTATAAGCATGTTGATTAGTGTTACATATTTTTTCATAAATCATTTTGGTAGGTAAAAATTGTTATGTATTACAATGAATGTTTCATGTAAGCATAGTTTGGTTTCAGTGTAGTGCATGAGTTGGTTCAGTGTAATGCATGAGTTTGTTCAGTATAATGCATTATTTGGTTCAGTGTAATGCATGATTTGGTTCAGTATAATGCATGAGTTGGTTCAGTGTAATGCATGAGTTAGTTCAGTGTAATGCATGAGTTGGTTCAGTGTAGTGCATGAGTTGGTTCAGTATAATGCATGAGTTTATTCAGTGTAATGCATGAGTTGGTTCAGTGTAATGCATGAGATGGTTCAGTGTAATGTATGAGTTGGTTCAGTATAATGCATGAGTTGGTTCAGTATAATGAATGAGTTGGTACAATGTAATGCATGAGTTTATTCAGTATAATGCATGGGTTGGTTCAGTTTAATGCATGAGTTGGTTCAATGTAATGCATTAGTTGGTTCAGTGTAATGCATGATTTGGTTCAGTGTAATGCATGAGTTGGTTCAGTATAATGCATGATTTGGTTCAGTGTAGTGATTGATTTGGTTCAGTTTAGTGCATGAGTTGGTTCAGTTTACTGCATGAGTTGGTTCAGTGTAATGCATGAGTTTGTTCAGTATAATGCATGAGTTGGTTCAGTGTAGTGCATGATTTGTTTCAGTTTAATGCATGAGTTGATTCATTTTAATGCATGAGTTGATTCAGTTTAATGCATGAGTTGGTTCAGTATAATGCATGAGTTGGTTCAGTATAATGCATGAGTTGGTTCAGTGTAATACATCATTTGGTTCAGTATAATGAATGAGTTGATTCATTGTAATGCATGATTTGGTTCAGGATAATGCATGAGTTGGTTCAGTGTAATGCATGAGTTGGTTCAGTATAATGCATGAGTTGGTTCAGTTTAATGCATGAGTTGGTTCAGTATAATGCATGAGTTGGTTTAGTATAATGCATGAGTTGGTTCAGTGTAATGCATGATTTGGTTCAGTATAATGCATTAGTTGGTTCAGTGTAATGCATGAGTTTGTTCAGTATAATTCATGAGTTGGTTTAGTGTAATGCATGAGTTGGTTCAGTATAATGCTTGAGTTGGTTCAGTGTAATGCATGAGTTGGTTCAGTATAATGCATGAGTTGGTTCAGTTTAATGCATGAGTTGGTTTAGTGTAATGCATGAGTTGATTCAGTATAATGCTTGAGTTGGTTCAGTATAATGCTTGAGTTGGTTCAGTGTAGTGCATGAGTTGGTTCAGTGTAATGCATGAGTTTGTTCAGTATAATGCATTATTTGGTTCAGTGTAATGCATGATTTGGTTCAGTATAATGCATGAGTTGGTTCAGTGTAATGCATGAGTTAGTTCAGTGTAATGCATGAGTTGGTTCAGTGTAGTGCATGAGTTGGTAAAGTATAATGCATGAGTTTATTCAGTGTAATGCATGAGTTGGTTCAGTGTAATGCATGAGATGGTTCAGTGTAATGTATGAGTTGGTTCAGTATAATGCATGAGTTGGTTCAGTATAATGAATGAGTTGGTACAATGTAATGCATGAGTTTATTCAGTATAATGCATGAGTTGGTTCAGTATAATGCATGAGTTGGTTCAGTGTAATGCATGAGTTGGTTCAGTATAATGCATGAGTTGGTTAAGTATAATGAATGAGTTGGTTCTGTGTAATGCATCATTTGGTTCAGTATAATGAATGAGTTGATTCAGTGTAATGCATGAGTTGGTTCAGTGTAGTGCATGAGTTGGTTCAGTATAATGCATGAGTAGGTTCAGTGTAATGCATGAGTTGGTTCAGTATAATGCATGAGTTGGTTAAGTATAATGAATGAGTTGGTTCTGTGTAATGCATCATTTGGTTCAGTATAATGAATGAGTTGATTCAGTGTAATGCATGAGTTGGTTCAGTGTAGTGCATGAGTTTGTTCAGTATAATGCATGATTTGGTTCAGTGTAGTGATTGATTTGGTTCAGTTTAGTGCATGAGTTGGTTCAGTTTACTGCATGAGTTGGTTCAGTGTAATGCATGAGTTTGTTCAGTATAATGCATGAGTTGGTTCAGTGTAGTGCATGATTTGTTTCAGTTTAATGCATGAGTTGATTCATTTTAATGCATGAGTTGATTCAGTTTAATGCATGAGTTGGTTCAGTATAATGCATGAGTTGGTTCAGTATAATGCATGAGTTGGTTCAGTGTAATACATCATTTGGTTCAGTATAATGAATGAGTTGATTCATTGTAATGCATGATTTGGTTCAGGATAATGCATGAGTTGGTTCAGTGTAATGCATGAGTTGGTTCAGTATAATGCATGAGTTGGTTCAGTTTAATGCATGAGTTGGTTCAGTATAATGCATGAGTTGGTTTAGTATAATGTATGAGTTGGTTCAGTGTAATGCATGATTTGGTTCAGTATAATGCATTAGTTGGTTCAGTGTAATGCATGAGTTTGTTCAGTATAATTCATGAGTTGGTTTAGTGTAATGCATGAGTTGGTTCAGTATAATGCTTGAGTTGGTTCAGTGTAATGCATGAGTTGGTTCAGTATAATGCTTGAGTTGGTTCAGTATAATGCTTGAGTTGGTTCAGTGTAATGCATGTGTTGGTTCAGTTTAATGCATGAGTTGGTTCAGTATAATGCATGAGTTGGTTCAGTGTAATGCATGAGTTGGTTCAGTGTAGTGCATGAGTTGGTTCAGTGTAGTGCATGAGTTTGTTCAGTATAGTGCATGAGTTGGTTCAGAATAATGCATGAGTTGGTTCAGTGTAATGCATGAGTTGGTTCATTGTAGTGCATGAGTTGGTTCAGTATAATGCATGAGTTGGTTCAGTGTAATGCATGAAATGGTTCAGTGTAATGCATGATTTGGTTCAGTGTAGTGCATGATTTGGTTCAGTATAATGCATGATTTGGTTCAGTGTAATGCATGAGTTGGTTCAGAATGAGCAAGTTGTTTAAGTATATTGCATGAGTTTATTCAGTATTATACACAAGTAATAATGATACTGACTATTCCCACATAATATTTGCAGTGTATATAGTGTTATACTTGTCCTTCCATCAATCTCTTCTTTACACTTTGAATGCATTTTATGTTTACAGTGGTCCTTTTTTACACTTTGGACATGTTTTGTGTTTACAGTGATCATTTTTCAGGTACTGGGTCAGGGCATCCGTGTTTTATGATGACATTACTAGTTTAATTTTTCAGATGGGGATTCACTCCCTTGCATGAAGCTGAAAAATTTGGACATGAAAAAGTGGCAGCCCTGATAAGAAGTTACATGGTGGAAGAAAGGAAAGAAGAAACTGCAACATAGATGAATATATACCATATGACCAGGATCATGCAAGGACATCTTGTACCTAGCCAGACATCTACTTCTCATCCAGAGGATGAAATTTAAGATGTCTATTAAACCAGTTTGTGTTTTTGTCAATTTCCAATGACTGTTATATGTAAAATCATTTTTGGAAAAGATTATGTCACAAATCTTATGCTTGTTATGTTCAGGTACATTTCCCAATATGATCACAATGTGATTGAAAGGCATGTTGTTTAGTGGTTGTACCAATTTTTTTTCTCAACATTTTTTGGAAGGTAAAAATTTAAATGAAAATATTACAACTGGAAATAGTTTCATACTGTAAAATAGTTATGGTTAAAATGTGAAAATGTAACATTCTTAAACATGCACACAACATACACTGTGTATCATGCCACTCACTTTTAATATAAAGGTATATGACAGAAAAAATAAAGATAAGAATCATAATAATAAAAAGGACATACATTTAATTGCCACATGCATGTTATAGCAATCATAGTATTGATATTTTCTTTGCATTGAACTTAATCATTAGCAGTATAAGTAAAACTTGGTGCAATTGCTGTGTAATGCCTTGTTGAAATATTTCAACACAAATCCCTTAATTTGCATTATTTGAATTATATACATGTACAGGGGCTAAAAAAAAATATTGCAGGGTCAAAAAGTGATTTCCAAGATTTTGTAACTACATGTATTGTGATATTGTGGTGGGGTGAGGGTGGGGGGATACAATTTATCAATTCTCAGAGTTCTTGTACAAAACACAAGTTTAAAGACCAAATGTACAGTGTTCTGCTGTGGAAAAATTAAAATTATTTCTCTGGGAAAACAATACAATGTGTTCCCTGTGGAATGAATATAATTATTTCCCTGTGGAAACAATAGAAATTTTTACCTGTGGAATGAATATAATTATTTCCCTGTGGAAACAATAGAAATTTTTACCTGTGGAATGAATATAATTATTTCCCTGTGGAAACAATAGAAATTTTTACCTGTGGAATGACTATAATTATTTCCCTGTGGAAACAATACAATGTGTTCCCTGTGGAATGAATATAATTATTTCCCTGTGGAAACAATAGAAATTTTTACCTGTGGAATGAATATAATTATTTCCCTGTGGAAACAATAGAAATTTTTACCTGTGGAATTAATATAATTATTTCCCTGTGGAAACAATAGAAATTTTTACCTGTGGAATGAATATAATTATTTCCCTGTGGAAACAATACAATGTGTTCCCTGTGGAATGAATATAATTATTTCCCTGTGGAAGCAATAGAAATTTTTACCTGTGGAATGAATATAATTATTTCCCTGTGGAAACAATAGAAATTTTTACCTGTGGAATGAATATAATTATTTCCCTGTGGAAACAATAGAAATTTTTACCTGTGGAAAGAATAAAATAAATCCTTACCTGATGAGGGAAGGGAATTCTTTCCCAGTAGAAAGAATAATTTCCTTCCCTGTGGAAACAATAGAATGCGTTCCCTGTTGAGAGAATATGATCCTTTCTCCTGAAAGACTAGCATTCCTTCCCTGCTGAAGAAATTGGATTTTTCTCCAGATCTGTGATCCAAAGTACAATATCATTTTTTTGCAAAAATTCAAAATGAAAAACTAAGATGGATGAACATGATACTGATTTGGCAGTGTTCCAGTTTTAACCATTTGCATGTTAGTGTGGTAATTATATCAATTGTATCTCGTGTCGACACATGGATGCTTTCGTTTCACGTCAAAAATGGAATACAGTGGACTTTGCTTGTACAAACTTTGACCATTCTTTCTGCAGCTGAATTGTCTTGCATAAATCATGCATCGAGAAGATTTGCAAGAACAGCCATAAACAGTTTTGTCAAACATTTGCAAGAACAGCCATAAACAGTTTTGTCAAACACTTTTGGTGTCTGATGGCTCTTCCACATAACTACCTGAGATATGTTACAGCTTCCAAAATATATGTACAATTTCAAAATTAAAAATGTGGAGTATTACTTTGTGATGAACTGATTAGTCAGTGCATCAACGTCATGTTAATTTTTTTGTAATTTATATATATATATATATATATATATATATATATATATATATATATATATATATATACATTACTACAGTAGAATCTGTCTTGAAAGACCACCTTTTTTGCCAGAAAGTTTTGGTCCTTCAAGTCAGGTGGTCTCACATAACAGGTAACAAAGCTATATAATCAATAAATCTGTGCATTAAGAGTGTGGTCTCTCAGGCCAGGTGGTCTCATATGACAGTGGTCTTGCAAGACAGGTTTTACTTTACTTAAGGTGGAGAATTGATTCAGAACAATATTTACTGTCAATACGATGTATCATAGGCAATTATTGTAGTGTGATATGTATTTTTATTTGGCATAGGTGTTGACCTTTTATGCATAGTAGTACTTATTTGGCATAGTTGTTGACCTTCCATGTATAGTAGTACTTATTTGGCATATTTGTTGACCTTCCATGCAAAGTAGTACTTTTTTGGCATAGTTGTTGACCTTCCATGCATAGTAGTACTTATTTGGTATAGGTGTTGACCTTCCATGCATAGTAGTACTTATTTGGTATAGGTGTTGACCTTCCATGCATAGTAGTACTTATTTGGCATAGGTGTTGACCTTCCATGCATATGTACTTATATTTTTTTAATTATGGCATGTGGCAAGCTTTATCATCAGACAAAACTTTCCAAAACAAACATAAATTCAGTTGTAAAATTTGGAGATGGGTTTTGGGATCAAAAATTGTTTTGTGATTGGATAATTATATGTATGTACTTTCTTTCAAAGAATTGAATTATTGATGAAAATATACAAAAGATAAATTTGAGGTCAGGTCTATATATTTACTGATATTTCCATAGTTAAAACTTTATGCACCATATATACTTATCAATGAAGTCCAACGACAAACTGCACAGACCCAGATCTACCATCACATATTGCATCAACAGATCTTGACATCGTGTTCCATGCAGTATGTTAAGAGTAACGAATAGAAAAAACAGCTTGAACCTAGCATGACATTGCATTATGTGACTGCCATACTGGATTCATATTGTTTGCAGTTAAACTCCACAAATAAGCAAGTATAAAAGGTATTGGGTGGTTTGTTTCATAATTAATAATTGTCGTTGAAAATTAATGAACTTACTTCCACTGGTTTGAACAGTATGAACAAAACCATGCAGGCAAAAATCTACAATATATACTCAATCATAAGACAGGTCTGACTGCAAACAATATAGATATTGGTCTGTCATTGCATAATGCACCAGCTTTTTGCTGTCTTTTTGTTCATTCTGCTGATTACTTCTGACAGACTGCATGACCCAGATCTGCTGTCACATTATGTGACAGCATATCTTGGTCAGTGCAATTTGCCATAGGGTTCAACTGATATGATGTACATGGTATATGCCTGCTTAATTGTTGGGAAATATGAAGTGATTGTCTTTTTTTTAAATTTTTTTTTAAATGAAGATGAATCAGAGAAGTTAGAATGTTATGGAAGGTAACACTGAATATACTATTCATGCTTTTGCTCTTAAATTTAATTTTAAAAGTTTTCAAAATAAATATTCTTGAAAATTATTTTAAAAAAAGCATTAATATACTTAATTGGTAAATTTTCTTAAATATATATTATTGTCAGTTCCGGATTTAGTCTTGTTTTAATATTATCCTTCCAAATGTTTTAATTCACTTTTAAAATTTGAAGATGGGATTTGGTAAAGCAGGGTCTTGTTAAAAAATTTCTTGTAGTTTATTTTGAAACAGTATTCATTCGGATTCAGTACCATTCCATTTTATCTTAAGGTAGTCCACTATTTTCTAAATTTACTATTACTTCCAAGCTTGAGATCATTTCATTATGATATATATATACCATGATGTATCATTGTACCATAAAATATGGAAGATGTGGGATTAAAATAATCCAGTTACAACATCTGTCACATATAACGAATAATGAAAATAAAAATGCTTTGCAATTTGACTTACAATTTGTATTATTAGTCTGTGAACAAAAATGATAAACTCCCCAAAAGATGTACAAGAGCATAGGATATCTTTAGAGATGTTTGACCTGTTCTAAATTGGCCATGTAGATTTTCTGCTGAGGGGAACAATCTGATCTCAGTTTTGTGCGATATCAAAAATCTTAATTTGACTTTTCATTATGTATTTGATAAGAGGAGTAGAATGATGTAATTTGTTGAATTGTTACATGCTCATTTAACTGCTAGCAATTTAATGAGGCAGCTGTTAGCAGGTGAGTGATTTCAGCCCCACTTTGGCCTCATGTTCATACTTATTTAGCTATTATCATTTGGGTATTAGGCAGCTGTTAGCAGGTGAGTGATTTCAACACCACTTTTGCCACATGTTCATACTTAATTAGCTATTAGCATTTGGGTAATTGGCAGCTGTTAGCAGGTGAGTGATTTCAGCCCCAATTTGGCCTCATGTTAATACTTATTTAGCTATTATCATTTGGGTATTAGGTGTTATTTTTTTAATGATTAATGACTGGGTACTTTTCCTCATATTTTTTTTTGTGGAATGAAATGGATTAAATTATTTGACTGTGTATTGAACAGAAAAATGACACAAGACTATCAATTTTTGATGATTTTCAATTGTTGTATCATATGCCCTATACAAAATATAACTTTGTTTAATACATTAAATAATATATCATTTCATAAATGACCAGCTGCAAGGCTTATGTGGTTCTTCATATTTACATAAAAGTACACCCTCATCATGACACCCTATTGCTACCTTATAGTGATATCACCTTACACTGAATTACATTATGCATGTCATTTAACTTAATGATGTGGGATCCATCACTCTGATTGACTTATAACAAGAACTGTGTTATAATGAAGGGCCAAAGGGGAAAATTATCAATACATTTCTTATATTAGAATCCAAAAATTCTGACAATTTTTATTCGACAGTGTCTCCCTGAAATTAATATGGCAGCCAGATATTTGTCAAATGTAATATAAAAACATAAAATAGATATATTAAATTTTAAAATTATAACAACCTAAAACATACAAAGTACTCTGTTGACATGCATTTCTGGTCAAGTATGGAGGTCAAGGTTACTGAAATCAGGTCCATTAACAAGTCTTGGAGGATTAGGATAAAAGTCTGTTGTTATCATCAATTTCTTTTTATTAGCATCCATGTTACACATTTTGTTCAAAATATCTTTGATGTTCTGGCGCATAATGCATTGAAACATAGTATTGGAGTCATGTAAATCATAATGGGTAACAATTCAGTTATAAGATTGTTTTGTATAACTGTGAAATCTTTTCACACTAGTTGGTGTTTTGTGGCTTGAAAGTATGTAAACGATTGGAAAACATGATGAACAAACATTTGTAGCAGATAATTGTGGACACTTTAATGTCCAATAAGTGACATATGTTAGCATATATTTGTTTTTTGTAAATACAGCTGTTTTGGAATCTCATATATATATATATATATATATATATATATATATATATATATATATATATATATATATATATATATATATATATATATATATATATATATATAGTGTATGTATTTGTTTCCTTTGCCTGAAAGCAAATTTCATAATACAGGTTTTTTATTCAAGACTAATACATTTAGAAAATACAATCAGAATCCAATGAAAACCATGTCCAGTATATGTATTATCAATGTTACAATGTGTTTTGCTTTGTGTCATATGCTTGTTATCCAATTTCAACTAAAATCTACATTTGCTTATTTCATTTGTAGACTGTATGTATTGATTTTGACATGACTGATTTATTTTACAACATGCTGATAATTATTATTTATAGTGTTATTGTAGACCAAGTCTTATCAGGATTGTAAATCTGATTTTGATTTGACCTTCAATAACTGTATTGTACTATTGATTAATGACCCCCATTTTATAAATATGTCATTGCATAATCTCTTGGCCTGGTGGTCTAAATCGATCAACATTACATATCACTGCCATCTCACCTCTGTCTGCATGGGTTCATGTCTCAAGTTTGGCCAATGTGGGTATGTGAGAAAGCTTGCTGTAGTTTGTCATAGGTCAATGTTCTTTTTGTGGTTTTCCATGGATCTTCCTCCACCATTTATAATGGCCACCATGTTTAGCCTACTTTGTGCTGATAAATGGCATCAAATCACTACAAGAACAACAACAACTTATTCTCTCTTTTCCACTACAGCATTCAGCAAATCATAAATAGGAAAGTACAGTACCGTCGACACAAAAAATCTTAATAATGTACCCATCATGAAGGACAAGTGCTTTTTCCAATTGCAGAAATTTCAGCCAATCATACATTGGAAAATACTCCGTAATGAGATATTTTAGTTTGAGTTAAATTGTATGGATTATTAGACATCTATGGGTCATCATAATAAATTCTCTTTGAATTTACCATCGTAAATAGTTCAACCTTTTTGAGTCCATAATCATTCAAATTGAAGTAGCAAACACTTGAATCCTCTACTTTAGTGCAAAACCATCAAACTTTAAAACTACCAAAAATGCACACAATTAACAGAAGCACAGTGACTAAATTGGTATCATTGAATTTGTAATTTAATGGTCATGGATTTGATTTTTTTTAAATCTAATATTTTGTGTTAAAATTTATGTAAGTCAAATAAAATGGTGATACAAAAGCAGTTGGATGCAAAGAAGTTGTACTGTGATACTGTGACTATAGAAATCATTCAGATGAGCAATTTAAAAAAAGTATGTCAAGTACATTTCTTTGATTTAGATGGAAAAGTACCTCTTCTAAATAGTTCAGGAATAAATTATTTGACTGACCCTATTCAATATCAAATGCATTTTTTCTGCCAACTGAGAGCAAAATGTGTAGTTGCATGAAAGAGTATATACTGTGACATGATTGGTAAAACAGCTCAGCTTGAGGTGAGGTACCACACATGCTCACTAATTGGATCTTAGTGCAAGTTGCACAGACAAAGATTATGCACCAGTAGATCTGTGTCTATATGGCTTGTAGAGACAAACCAGTAAACACGATTGACCCTGCTCTGAGCAGCATCATGCAGTGACAGATCAGGTTCTGTCATGTTGAGAGCAAGTGAGCAAATATGGTATGGATCATGCAATGACAGATCAGGTTCTGTCATGTTGAGAGCAAGTGAGAAAATATGGTATGGATCATGCAGTGACAGATCAGGTTATGTCATGTTGAGAGCAAGTGAGCAAATATGGTATGGATCATGCAGTGACAGATCAGGTTCTGTCATGTTGAGAGCAAGTAAGTAAATATGGTATGGATCATGCAGGGACAGATCAGGTTCTGTCATGTTGAGAGCAAGTGAGCAAATATGGTATGGATCATGCAGTGACAGGTCAGGTTCTGTCATGTTGAGAGCAAGTGAGCAAATATGGTATGGATCATGCAGTGACAGATCAGGTTCTGTCCTGTTGAGAGCAAGTGAGCAAATATGGTATGGATCATGCAGTGACAGGTCAGGTTCTGTCATGTTGAGAGCAAGTGAGCAAATATGGTATGGATCATGCAGTGACAGGTCAGGTTCTGTCATGTTGAGAGCAAGTGAGCAAATATGGCATGGATCATGCAGTGACAGGTCAGGTTCTGTCATGTTGAGAGCAAGTGAGCAAATATGGTATGGATCATGCAGTGACAGATCAGGTTCTGTCATGTTGAGAGCAAGTGAGCAAATATGGTATGGATCATGCAGTGACAGGTCAGATTCTGTCATGTTGAGAGCAAGTGAGCAAATATGGTATGGATCGTGCAGTGACAGATCAGGTTCTGTCATGTTTGGGGTCATACTTGAAAATGAGCAAATACGGTATGGATCATGCAGTGACAGGTCAGGTTCTGTCATGTTGAGAGCAAGTGAGCAAATATGGTATGGATCATGCAGTGACAGGTCAGGTTCTGTCATGTTTGGGGTCATACTTGAAAATGAGAAAATATGGTAAGGATCATTTATTTCATGGTGTGTCAGCTTCCAGATTTTTTTAAAGATCACATGTGAAAACTGGTTTTGATATTATTTTAGTGGAATTCGGTATTGCTTTTTATAATGATGAAACTGGTATTAATATTATTGTTGTGAAGTGGGTGTTGATAATTTAATAATGGAACCAGTATTACTATTATAATAGTAGAATTTAGTATTGATATTATACTAGTGGAAACCAGTATTGATATTATAATAGAGGAAACCAGTATTGATATTATAGTAGTGGAAACCAATATTGATATTTTGATAGTGGAATCCGGTATTGATATTATAATAGTTTAAACCATTTTTCATTTATTTATGTATATAGTATACATTTAGTATTTATTATTGACCTGGTGTGTAAAATTTGTAATCGTTTCTATTTTTGTTCAATATAGGTTTTGCAACCACAAATAAAAATAATATTTTGCTCACTTTGTAGTCTTTTATAAGCATTTGTTATTGTGCCTTTCTCAATAAAGTTCCTTCCAATAACTTGTTTTGTCTGTTTCATGTTTTCATTCTATTATGAAAAACATACTTGTCATTTTGCAAACTTTAGATCTATTTTTGTACTCTTCCATTTTGCTTTTACTTTATATTTCAGCTTCCATTGGAAACCAAAGTTTTTTTATTATTTCCATCGATTATGATGTTTTATTTCATATTTGTTTTCCCCAGTTCCATTTAACAAATTCAATCTAAAAATTTGAAATGAATGTCATCTTGCAAATTGATGTAGCAGATTATGTAGGACACGCATCAGAACAGACAATATTTTGTATATCTAAGATATAAAGTGACTTTGACTGTACCATACTATTATAGTCATGGCTGGCATTAGAGATGACAATTTTGTTACAGTGGCTACACATACCACACAGTAGAAACTCATGTCAGTACCACACAGGAGAAACCTATGATGTCAATAACACACAGTAGAATCCATGATGTCGGCACCACACAGTAGAAACCCATAATTGCAGTATTACACAGCAGATGCACATATCAGCATGGCCAATGGGGGTGGAGGTGAGGGTGCAACCAGGGATATATCTCTTATAAAAGAAAAATGTATGGACAAGAACTAGGAGAAAAAATATAAAAGCATGCTTTGTGTCTTACTACAAAAAATTTCTTTATTTTTCGCTTTTTGAGTTTTCAATCAAATTATTGATGAATATTATCCTGTGACACCCAGATCCTATTATTTTAACTGAAGCCATACCAAATTTGTAATACAGTAAATATGTATACTTTGTTACAATGGTAAATATATTTTCCTGTTTGATACAAGTGTCCAGATTTCATTTCTTATGTCTTTAGCTACATGGTTGAGTATATCTGTTACAGTTAAACTAAGATGTATCTGTCTGACCTTTTTGCAATGAAAAGAGCTCTGACCAATAGGAACTTTTAAAAACAATAAACAATGGGCCCAAGACCGTCGGTTTAAGGAAGCCCAATGATATAATCATTTCTATGATATTTAACTAAATTATTAATTAAGGCCAAAACACCAATCCATAAAAGTATGTAGACTTATGTCAATGACTCAAAAGACTTTAAAATCCAGTATACGTTTGCTCCCGAATGTTTAGATCAGATGCTATGTTTATGCACATTCAATCTGTTTTTAAATATTCAGTTATTTTCGATTGCAAAAATGTTATATAATTAACATATGACTAAAAATACTTTCTCTGAAATAAGAGAAAACAAATTTCAATGTACTTAAATCTTCAACTATGCCAAGGATTGGTAACAAATGCATATTTAACATCTATAATCCCTACAACAGCAATAACTCTCCTGCCATGCTGACGGCAATTAATATCTGTGTTGCAGTGGTCTAACTACATTTCCTTGTGAAATAAACTACAACATGGATTTTAGTTTTCATGAATATGGAAGTAAAGTTATTGCTTTTGCTGAGGTTTGCAGATATATTACTAATTTGTTTTATTGTGTATGTATGGGATAAAGTTTCTTGGTAGCTTAGCGTGGATGGTGATTGTTAGAGGGATTTTCCCGCGTTTTTCCACCACCAGTTATACTAGCCGTTTTGTAAAGCTTATCAAGTACTTAAAAATGGCGTTAAACCCAAGACAACAGCTTTTTCCCGTGTACCGTCTAGCGCCCTTCATTTAATTTGAGTTTCGTCAGGTGTCTTATATTTGAATTTCATCAGCTGTATTACATTTAATTTAAATTTCATCAGGCGCACTTCATTTAATTAATATGAATTTCGTCATGTGCCTTTCATTTAATTTGAATTTCGTCAGGCACCCTTCAGTTAATTTGAATTTCATAAATTAGATCGAGACACGGCTTTCATTGTGACCTATGTTCCTTTTTAATTCACGAAGCTTAAACTTTTTTGCAAATTTGTATGTTGTTTCTGTTGTTAATGTTGTTGCAAATGTATTGCTGATTTTACATCTTAAAACTCGTCGGGACGTAACCGGTTCATTCCTGCAGTTCCATAAACACTATATTAATTGTTAAATATTGACTCTTTGCGTGCTTATTTTTAGTGCCTGTGTTATGTGATGTATATGGTTGTATTTATATGTTATGGCACATCTATAAGTCCTGTAAATGATGCTTATTTAAGAACATTATTGTTTTATATAATGGCGGCAAAAAAAGCTCTATTGGGTTTATTACTAATTGTTGTTACTAATTGTGCCGAATATAATACATGTTATCGTGGCTGTTCTAATCTACACCATAGGTTCAATTATTCCCATCTTTATCAGGGACCGACCAATCAAACTCGTTATTGGGATGTGCCTCCAATTGTTGACGCATACTACCCTTGAACTAATTTCTTGAGAGAGAAGGACCAGTCCGATCTACCATATTTATTTGAAACAATAATTATGGTGTAAGGAATATCCTTGTTGGAAAGAAAAATAGTTTCATTCTCCAGTCAACAAAATAGTCGGATTCTTGATGTGAAAATACGGTCACGGTCAGATTAGTCCTTCATTCGAAAACAATTACAAATAACAATAAACAATTTGCAAAGTAACTGCACTTTTATAAAAAGGTAATCCTTAAAAATAATGTTAACTTAAGGATTTTACCATTACTGCAGCTGCATAAAGTGCATTTATAACCATCATCGCTTTCTTTGCAACCATAACCTTCTATGCCGTTAGTACTGTTTGCTGTTACTCTTACAAAGGCAAGGGCTACAACAGGATAGATACCACTCCATAGATTAAATTTAAGTTTTTTGTATGAAAGCCATTGTATTCTACATATTTAATGTGTCATAAAACATCTCGTTAATGCACATATCACAAACAAACTTAATTTAGTGCTGAAAATGAGAGATATCGATTGATTTTCTTTTGCAAGAGATGAACCCAGAGAAAAGGTTCTTCCAACTGCAATCATTGTTATCCGAAATTGAAGTCGGCGATAGAATTTCAGTATTGTAACAGGATAGGTTGCGAAATAACCGCGTACGATTCAATGCGTAAAGACTTCGTGACTAAGATAACCCGCTACGACAATGTCCTTAATCAATACCGACAAACTTTGTTGTTGTAGTTGTTTTAGGGTTTAACGCCATTTTTCAACACATAATACATGGCGGCCAGTATTAATGGTGGAGGAAGAACCCTGGACAACCCCGAGAAGAACCACCGACCCACGAGAAGCTACTGGCAGACTTTCTCACCCACGTTAGCCGAGACTTGAACTCACCCAGAGAGGTGAGATTGCAGTGATCCGTAGCGGTCAGCGCTTTACGCCATTCGGCCAATCGAAGCCCCACTAACAAACTTTGTAACATCGCTAATAAGTTTTAATAGGTCAATACAAAATCCCTGTGCGAAATTGTATTACGGCATTAAGTGAAAGTCACACTTTCATACAACTGAATGGGCCAAAACATTTGTATGTAGAAACGTCCAGATGAGTTTAAACACGTAATCATCTATTTATAGATGTTTGCATTATTTCGTAACGTCCATATAAATAATTATATTTGGTTTACTGATTTTCCTTTTCATCCGAGTTAGGAGAAATAGTCTTTATAAAGACTGGAAATTACGTATTTTTGTTAGATAGAAATTTAAATAATGTTTCGGGATTCCTCATTCACACCTGCATCATTGGAATTTTAACTATTGGCCTTAAGGGCTTTCTTTGATGTTGTTAAGATTGCTGTATATAGTCTAGTATATTTGGTTATCGATTTTTCAGTCTTATAATTAAGAGGAATGATTTTAAGCTGGTGAGTAAAATAATAGATGCACGAAGAGAACAAATGAAGATATGAACAAACGGCGACTGAACAATTATAATGAATATATAAAAAGAGAGAGAAATAGGATATTTGCGAAATATATGAATTTACACACGAATGACAATAACCAAGACGATAATAAAGGGCCCTAAGTTTTTGCACAATTGACATTATAATTATACTGAGACCGGAAATGACAATAAATTATGCAAATCACTCTGTGGAATGAAGATTACTATTGAATGTTGCTTTGACTTACTGTTTGTACTAGACCAGACAATCAAACAATCATCTTCGTAGTCGATAAAACTCTCTGTCCAAATTATAGGCTTTATCATCTGTACAGCATGTCTGAATTTGTTTCATATAAAGAATCAGCTCGGTATTTTTCTTTTGAGTCCTTTTTTGTGAAAATAATTCACAGAGTACAAGACCTATTGAGTGTAAGCGATTTATAGTGTCCACTATAATATTGTTCGGTCTGTCAGAATAAAGTATGTCTGTGTCTCTCAGGGCATACGGGTAAATGATCTCAAATTCTATCTTCAGCAACAATGTGATTCATAGCCTGCCCAGATGCGGACATCCGTGGTATTTCGCCATGTTCAGAAATACTACTGTACAAAAAATGTATATCATACCTAACCCAACCTATATGGTGATCCATCTAACTCTATTATACCCATCTACTTACGCGTCTACTTGACGACATGCTATGTCAATCCACTTCAGCATCCATCTAACCATCATTTTATCCAAGTATCCAAGTGTTGATATATCAGTCTACCTTTCTGTCCTTTGAAAGGTGTGGGGGAAGGGGGAAGGATGTGCAGGGCTGTGATTATTTTAAAAAGGCAACAAATTATTGCCGGACGCCAAATGCCTTTAAAAATAATATTGTTCTCATTTATTGAAAATAAGAACTAATTAGATTCATGAAAATGTATTCTCAGGCAGAAGGACAATAATATCCTGAAAAATCTGCATTCAGACATATACAACTATTTATTGGCAAAATTATTCGTACTTTGGTTAAAAATTTATTTTATTTGCAATCATGATAAGCACATGCATTCTTCATCTGCTTATGATTGTATTTCAACTATGCCTAAATAGTCAACTTTTACTGTTCCGTCTTGAGACATATCATTAGTCACTAGTCACTTTCTGACTGCTACTGTTAAGGTTGGCAGGCGCAATTTATCTTTGTGTTTGTTTATGTGTTTGTGTGATTAGATTTTTAACGCATCTTTAATAATTTAATCACATCGCTACGAAATATACAGTGTGGTTGTTTATAATGATATATCACTGGGTCATCATGTAGTATCATATCCCATCCCGTGACATTAAATTGACACCCGACCGACTAGACCTAACACTTGCCTCTTAATGCTGAGAGCCAAGGGATGCAGCTGCTAGTACCATGTTATAAATCTTTGGTATGACTCGGTAAAAGTTCTATTCCAACACCTCCTGCATCCGTTGTGGAATTACTAACCACCTAGGACACCATTGCGGCCCTGGGTAGTGAAGAAGGTAATACTTGGGATAGAATGTACGTTAATCTTTCGACTGATATCATAGCTTTTGTTTGTTAAAACGATGAAATGCACTTCCCGAGAACAAAAACTCATGGCATCACTCGTTGTTCGAGCAGAAATGCAGATCATGATATGTAGCTTGTCCTAAATGAAACTTGTGATGATCAGACCTCCAATATGGCTGCCATTATACTCATCAAGAAAATCTAGTCATTGCTACGTCCCCGAATATATTGCCATTCAAACCTGAGAATATGATTTCACTAAAATATTTCTTATGTTTTTTAATCGGTTCTAAATCGAGTTCCGTTTCGTATTTTAAAATCGTTTCTTACTATTTTTCTTTGATGGATGGTCGTATTCACGCATAGTTTTCATTAAAACCTTTAAAAGTTTAAAAGATGTTGTGCATCTACAACAATCATCGCTTTCTTTGCAACCATAACCTTCTAAGAATGTATATGCCGGTTGTACTGTTTGTTGTTACCATTACAAAGGCAAGGACTATAATATAACAGGATATATACCACCGCATAGATTAAATCTAAGTTGATTTTTGTATAAAAACCAGTGTATTCTGTATATTGAATGTTTCTCTTTAATGCACCTATCACAAAAAAATAATTTAGTTCTGAGCATGAGAGATAACGATTGATTTTCTCTGCAAGAGATAAACCCAGGGAAAAAGGTCTTCCAACTGCAGTCATTGTTATCCGAAAATGAAGTCGGTGGAAAAATTTCAGTATTGTAACAGGAGAGTTTACGAAATAACCGCGTAACTTTTGTAAGATGGCTCCCAAGTTTCAATATGTCCTAAAGACTAAAGACAATAATCCCGGAACGAAATTACCTTTCAGTCTAAGAGAAAGTCACTCTTTAATACAACTGAATGGGCCACAACATTAGTATGTAGAAACGTCTGGATGAGTTTAAACACGTAATCATCTATTTAGATATGTTTGCAATATTACGTAACGTCCTTATAAATAATTATTTTTGGTTTACTGATTTTCCTTTTCATCCGATTTAGGAAAAATACAGTCTTTATAAAGTCTGGAAATTACGTATTTTCGTTAGATAAAAATTTAAATAATGTTTCGGGATTCCTCATTCACAGCTGCATCACTGGAATTTTAACTATTGGCCTTAAGGGCTTTCTTTGATGTTGTTAAGATTGCTGTATATAGTCTAGTATATTTGGTTATCGATTTCGTCAGTCTTATAATTAAGAGGAATGATTTTAAGCTGGTGAGTAAAATAATAGATGCACGAAGAGAACAAATGAAGATATGAACAAACGGCGACTGAACAATTATAATGAATGTATGAAAAGAGAGAAAAATAGGAGAATTGCGATATATATGAATTTACACACGAATGACAATAGCCAAGACGATACTAAAGGGCCCTACGTTTTTGCACAATTGACATTATAATTATGCTGAGGCTGGAATTGATATGTCGCTAGTCTTAAATGAAACTTGTGATGATCAGACCTCTAATAAGGCCGCCATTATAATCATCATGGAAATCTAGTCATTGCTAATTTCATTAAAACAATAATTTAGACGTGAGGATTTGATTTATTTTACTAACATGCTTCTTATGCTATCTAATTGGTTCTAAATTAAAATGGTTCTTGTCTTACCTCCAACATGACATTCCTGGTTTCTATTTCAAATTCGTGTTTTTAATATTATTTTTTAACGGATGGTCGCCCTTTATTGGAGTTTTTATTAAAACCTTGAGCTTAGTATTTAGTTAAATGAAATTAAATGAAATTAAATTAAATTAAATGAAAATGATGCTGATGTGACATCCATAAAACTAACAGACCTCTTTACAGCTACTTCTCTTGAACGGACAAAGTCCCAACATCAAAAAAGAAGAAAAATTCTTTCTGTTTTGACTTAATGATTTTCAACAAAGTTACATAAAAAGCGAAAACAAACTGATCCTCTGAAATTCATCGCAAAAAAAGAAACTGCAACATATTTGTTCTACCATTTGATTGAACATAGGAATGTCCGAGAAACTGCGAATTTCTGGTCAATCGTTGTTTCGAAAAATGGCCGCCATGTTCAAATGGCAGCTATAGGGACACATTCAAAATTTGATATCCAGAATTGACGTGCAAGTTTTGTATAATTGCTTTCTATCTTAAATATTCTATTGCAGTTTTATGAAGCATTCTAAAAGTCGTTATACTATTAATAAAAGCGGCATTATTGGATGACGGAACTGCATAATTTTAACACATTTTGAAGGTCATTAAGTCGGATTGTTTACTGTAAATCGTGTGCTCAAGTATTTATTCAACAAGTCGTGAATAACAACTGTGACTGGACGAAGGAGCATATAATGAGTCTAAATGACCTTGTAGAGATTTGAACTCGAAGAATCTGGTATTCTATTTCATCGAGAGCTAAAATAATTTGGTATACAGAAAAAAAATCAGGAATTACAATGTCACATAACAGCGGGATTTGTTGGAAAGAGAACGATAATGAAAAACAATTACAATAGTTTCTTCATTTATTG
The DNA here is from genome assembly GCA_016746295.1 of Potamilus streckersoni. Classification (NCBI taxonomy): domain Eukaryota; kingdom Metazoa; phylum Mollusca; class Bivalvia; order Unionida; family Unionidae; genus Potamilus; species Potamilus streckersoni. The sequence continues at coordinate 1,693,854 of JAEAOA010001402.1, forward strand.
AACTGAGGAAATAATTCCAAATAAGGGCGGTATAATTCTTAAATGAATTTATAGTTATTTTACACGAGGGTTCATTTGCATTACGTTATACTATTTCTAAGATCATATCATTTTGATTTACCAACCTATGGCGTCAAAAGCATGAAAGAGAACAGGGCGATGCTCCAAAACCATTTTATGAAAGTAGCAAATCTTGTGAAATTTCAGTTTCTCTGCTAACATGTCCAGCCCATTTTCTCATATATTAGAATTGGGTAACTCGACAAATGTACATCAGCATTTCTGAGCACGCCACCGTACGTACCACCTTATAAGGCAGTTACATTAGGGACCAACAATTTAATATTCTGGGGAAGGTGGGATGAAACTTTGTTGGCAAATTAACGGCTCTAAAATGTTGGGGAAACTATTTTCCTCTAATACAGAACAAACTAACACCATATTGTAACTATCACTATTTTTAAATATAAAAAAAAATAAAAATCATGACTTGGCAAAAAATAAAATATATCGGTTCAAAGGGAAGTGCAGTTCCTCAAACCTGGAAAATTAAGCGATTAGTAAGTACTTTAGATCAGATGACTTTCCTGTGTGCATGTCAATGGTTATATAGGTTAGCCACCTATAAACTCTAAATAACTTGGGATGATTAAGTTTACATTATAGCTGACAACCTGTAAATGCATTGCGCTAAAAATTGGAGGGCTATTGAACCCAAGATATTATTAGCCAGGAAACTTAAAGTGAGATGCCAACACCCGGGTAAGATATTATCAAAGAGGATGTGTTAACAAGAGACGCACGGACTAAGCAAACAATTTAGTTATCGGGAGCAATAACATATTTTAACCAGAAAATAATCGCTTTGCTGAAAATGTTTGGATGATTCTCGGTCTTACAAAGGAGAACATGTACTTATGGTTTTAAACTACGCAAGTAAATTATTATAAATATGAATTTTTCTGTTTCTGCTCTTATTCCAAAAATTAATCAAATGTTCTTTTTGGCACTCAAGTATTGAATTTGTAATATATGCATGAAATTCTGACAAATCTAACCGGTTTGTAATAACAAATAAAAGTTATTGCTTTTTTTGTCATGAAAATGATAGTATGCTTTTGACATCCCTTAATTCTTAACAAGATCAATCATGAATTTCAGTACATTCTTTGCTGATGGAAACCACTGAAGGACAACGTTCTGCGGGTAAGTAGCAATGGAGAAAATAAAAAATACGAAGAACCAGAAAAGCGGTTTACAGGAAAAACCGCGCACCTCAATTGCACGTTAAGCCTTTTCAATTTTGGTCAAATGAATCATATTGGTGGCCCTGCTTGCAGCTGCAATTTGTTTCTACTTCAGGGGCCTCTTCAGAACCTGACAGCTCTGCACTTTCAAGTAAATTTTCGACTATAAGTGAAATCAATTTTTTAAAAAGCTGTCTATTTTATCTGCATTTAAATAATTTCAACACAGACATAATTTTGAAGCAGATGCAAACACGTTATCGACATTTTGTGAGGAAGTGCACAAGGTACTAAAAGTAACTCCCAGGTGTTTACGAAAGGTAAAATCTCATTTCTAAATTTTAGTTGAGTAAAGACGGGTTCTGATTTAAGTCACAATATCAGAGAATATAAGATAAAAGATGCGAGAAGTATAATGTGTACATAAAAAGTGATATGTTCTATCCACTTATCAGAGTGCAACCTAGATTTTGTTAATCTGCCGCTGCTATCAGGTGATTGTGTTAATCCACCGCTGCTGTAAATTGATTACGTTAATCTGCCGACACTGTCAATTTAATATGTCTATCAACCGCTAGTATCATTAAGGCCTTAATCAATAGCACCTCTCAATTGATTGACCTATTCCACCGCTGACGTTAACAGTGTTAAGGCTGTTGTTGTGTGCAACACATTTAGACGGGGGATCAGAGTTTCGAAAGCAAACTCCCATTCATTCAGGTATTTCCCGTTGGTCCAGTTTCCTAGCATTTTTTTATCTCTTTGAGGAATCACCATTGATCTTTGAACTTTGCTCTTAAGATATTTTCCATATTTCACAGTTTTCTCTTGTCCCTTTTATTTTCAATTACATTTGCATTTGTTGCTGTGCTTCATTCCTTCTTTTTGTAGTAAGACATTTAAGAATGTAAATTCTATAACGCACTTTTAAAATCAGATGGTATATTGGTGCCGTTTTTCGCAATAATATTCATATCAGAAAGATAAAAAGTACATAAATTCTTAAAATGATTCCATTAGAAATAAAACTTATTGCTGAATAAAGACACAACTTCCCAAATGTATGACATCCTCCACCTAATGGGATCTATTTAGATATATTTGTCATGTCGCGTTGGCTCTTTGGGCGGTTATCACATTGATTGTTTGTCTGTTGCTTACTATACCGTCCTTGGTCAATAGTCGCTTTTCACAATTTGAGTGTAGTAACTTTTTGCGTCATGGCTTAGAGCACGTATCTTTTCTATGTTCATCAACTTTATTACAAAGAGAAAAGTTTATATTTGTCCGCGTGCTGATGTTTCATACACCTTTAGGTCTTATAGGCCTATTCACTTAGTTCACTGTCATCGACTGGCCACAAGAAAATTCACGTTGTTAGTCTACGTGGCAGATGTTTTAAGGTAGAGATATATTAGTGGCATCACAAGTCTGTCTGCTTGAAGCTGAAATGTTTTTTTCTAATTTGAGAACCTCTTCAACCAAACGATCGTCCTAAAGAGGTCTGCATATTAAAATAAAAGTCAAATACAAGTGAAATATATTTTTTCAAGAGTTTTCTATTGAATATATAATTAGGCTTTTTCTAAAACAGTTATAAATTTGGAGGCAGATGCATATATTATCCACTTGTTGTGCCGTATTGACTAATGTACTGCAAGCTAACTCGCAGGTGTTTATGATTGTCAACGAAAGGTAAGATCTCATTTCTGAATTCTAATCTGGTAAAGGCAAGTTCTGATTTAACTCACAAAATCAGTGACCTTTACGTTTGCTTAGTAGTTAGAGCATCCATCTCAGAAGTGGGAGGTCGTGGATTATATCCTCGGTCGAGTCATACCAAATACATAAAATTGATCTTCGCTTGTTGCTCAGCATTAAGAGGTTAGTGTTAGGACTGGTTGGCATGGTGTCAGGATAATGTGTATTGGTATGACATCATGCTACATAGCTGCAACATGATGCCCCAGTGATAGACATCACTATAAACTGCCACAATGCAGACAACGTAGCGATATGACTGAAAAATTGTTAAAGCAACGTTAATAATCATAATCACATCACATCACAAAAATAGAAAATAATGCCAATGACGTTTGAATCAGGTTTGAGAGGAAACATCATTTCATGAAGACCAGTCAAACTTAAATACATGACACGGATCTGCTGCCCATCAACAGTTGCTATTTTCATATTCCTTCTGACTAAATTCAACCACACTTGGCATAGAGCAGTCTGGTATAAAGGCCTTTCACATTTGCACCAATAAAGCCAATCTGCCATTAAATATGGTAAAAATGACTAAATATTGAGAAACTTAGTAATGACTTCCTTCCAAAAATGGATAAGAGGAATTTTATCAGATGCTAAAAGAAGCATATAGGCATAAAGATATTTCAGATGTACGCCAATATTGCTAATTAGCTATCCAATATGACAACTAATACTAAAAACAGAAAAGCCATTTAATATCTTTTCAGAGACCACAAATCAGACTGTGGTCTAAGTTAGAAGAAAGCATTATGACATGAAGATCTTTCAAACGGTTATACTGATCTACCTTCAAATATGTCTGCTTTTACTAAATTTGCAGCCTGCCTTTAAGAATTTTCTTTTTCCAAAATAACTAAGTACTATTTAATCATGCTGGACAGAAACATCCTTGCATGATTACCTTTCTGATCCACTCCACCATCAGATATCATAGCAGTTTCTAAAAATAGGCTGTTATGGAATGACTTCTACAAAATCACTGCATAAAATTTGACAAAACTTTAGAGAACGCATCTTTGCATAAAGATCTTTCAAGTTTATACAAATGATTGGCGATCACATATTGCAATAGCTACTAAAATTAAAAATCTTTATACGACTTCTCACAGTTATTGAATAAAATTTTATCAAAACTTGACAGAAATCATCCATGCACAGAGACTATTCATATTTATAGAAATAGTACTAATTTGCAATCAAATATGGCTGTAGTTACTAAAAATAAAACGTAATGACTTGAAAATAACTGCTTAACAGAATTTGATTAGATTTGATCTAATATATCGTAGCTTGAATACAATTCAGATTTATACAAAAGCTACCATTCTGCACGCCAAAACTCTCAAAAAAGCGTCCCCATCAACTGAATTTTCATACTAAAAGAGCTCTCTTTTGCAGAGAACTCTCCATTCTAGAAGTTCATCTCTCTCTCTCTCGCGCGCGTGTGTGTGTGTGTGTGTGTGTGTGTGTGTGTGTGTGTGTGTGTGTGTGTGTCCAGTTAAATACACTTAAACATTCCACTTTTGGACTGATTTTGACCACAAATTTAAGTGATAACAATAGACTAGTGTAACAATAGACTAGTGTAACAGGATTCGATATGAATGCATGACTGGATTAAATGACAACACAATGTGTTGAAAGATGGAAGCTTATTAATTGTCTATATCCTCTACAACATATACAGTGTTATTCATAAACATACGACTCATTCAGCTACTTTAAAGAAACATTCAAAAAATGGAGACATATACCTTTGTGACTTAAGTCAACTTCATGCACATATTGTGTCATAATATAAAGTAATCAGAAAGTGCTTAATATTAGACTGCTTTAGAAAGTAGAAACTTAATGTTTGATCAGAACGTGTTTTTTGCTGTCACAGGGTATATTACAGTAGAACTTATGGGGTTTTTTTTGAAGCATTGTGGGGCTAGATTTTGGTCGAAGCTTTTGATTGCTTCAGTATTCTCCAAAGTTGTAGATGTAATAAAATATATACACTGGGACTGACTGAGTTATATGAGTAATATTGAGTTATGGAGTTTATCGATGTTCGAGTTACTAAAGAGTTATTGTATTTTATATTAGGCGAAAAAGTGAGAATGTAATATTGTTATGCACTAACCAATATGTTATTTCTCTTTCAGGGTAAATTCAAGACACCAGTGTGGTGATTTCTGATACCGAATTCTAGAGAGAAGAGGAAACCATATTTGTGAATCATAATAAGAAGACCAATGGACATATCCCAAAACACGTGAATGGAATTTCAAAACTGAATATGAAGACAAAATTAACAATATGATGGAATTCGGGGCATACACTCATGTTGTACTTTTCTTCATTTGTTATTATAATGTGAATTAAGCACTGTCTATATAGGATTATTTTTACATAAAATGAAAGTTTATGTTTTTTGAAGAAATTGAATAATTTTGTTTTGACTTCCTATACCATAGTTACCATGCTATGCTTGGCAATATAAAATATATGGTGCAGAATATGCAGTAAAAGAATGCTTATTAAGACGTATTGGAAATTCAGTCCATATTCAAAATAACATGGATTTATCATCAAATATTGTGGTCCCAAGTCATGAAGTGTCTCAGAATAAACCTGTCTCTCTACAAAATATCCCTAATATAGCATAGTTCCTGGTAAACAATTGATATAGCCATGGGCTTCATAATTTACTTGAATTTCCTTTCTAAAGTGTTGGCATAACTTATTTCACTGCCTTGTAGTCTTTTGCTTCGTATACTACATCTTAATGTGGATTAGAATACCCTCATTTCACGGCAGTAGCTCAATAGGTAGAGATTAGATTTGTAATCAAGTGATCATGGGTTCAATACCCAGTCAAGCAAGCCAAGGTTGGCTGCTTCATTGTGTCCTTGGGAAAGGTATTATGTCTGCATCATATAGCTAATAGTGTGTGATTAAAGTGCCATTGAAACTTACAAAACAAACCATTGTGTGATTTTGCATACACTATACAACATCATAATGTGGTCTATGCAAACAAACTAATCCATCATAATGTGGCTTCAGATAAAATTTAGCCCATCATAATGTGGCTTCAGATAAAATTTAGCCCATCATAATGTGGTTTTTGTATGCAACAGACCCCATCATAATGAGGTTTCTACATTCCGTAGACCCATTATTACAAACCCATGCCTAAAATACATGTCATTATCAGGAGCATGATGCACTTTTCTGCCTCTGCTTTAACTGTGTTATAGTCAGGGACCATGTAGAATTCGGATTAAAATTAAAGACAAAATACAATAGTATCAAGATACATGAACACATATGGGATGTTTATGGGGACAGGAATAAATTTTAAAATTCAGGTAAAGGTTGATGAGTTTTACAAACCTGAAAACATTTAAGATGTCCTTTTCTGAAAGTCAATCTTAGAGTGATTTTAAGAGATTTTACTTGTGGAATTTTACCAGGATAACTTTCAGTCCAGTAACAGTCAAACTAAATGCAATAGGTACTTTGAGAGCATAATTTTCAGCATGCCTTTTCCGGTTTTGTGGTTGCTGATGAAAAGTATTTACGCAGGAAGTCATTCAAGTGATTTGAAGTATTGAAATTGATTAATGTTTAAATTAACATGGTTTATTGTATTATCATAATAACATATTTAGTTTACATTTTTTTATTTCATAATGGGTTTGTATTCTGTTCATATTTAATGGGAGAAAAGATCATTATTTGTTTTATCTTAAGTAGAGTTGATTCCAGCAGTTTTGTGTCAAAAACCATTATTCCAATATGGAAATACATTTTATAAACCTTAAATATGAGCATATTCCAATTTAATAACAGCTTTATGGAATCATATCTGAAATTGATAAGTCCATATGTGAAGCAACTTGATTATATAAAGATTTTATAAGGATTCTGATGCAAAAATAAATGTAATTTAAATCAGCAGTTTCCAGTTTTCTTATAAGTTATTAAAACAGGAAAAAAAAACGTTACACATGCAGTGCAAGCAGAACACATATTGCTGTCCAGCATGGATACGATTTGTCATCATTATTTTAGCAGTCCTGGTCTTAAATCAGAAGAGCTTATGTCTAAAATGATTGATTCCATTGGAGCTGATCTCATGTAACTATGTCATATTTGAGTTAGTAAATATTTGTTTGTCCATACAGGACGAGAAAACATTTAGCCATCTTAAATGCAGTATAAAGTTCTTTGCATGTAATAATTTTAATTTAAACATAAATTGTGCTAACCCACTTTGAGATCAGTTAACATAGTTTTGGATCTGAATGACTAAGGTTGTAAGTGTCAGGTGATCAAAAGAGCAAGATTCTATATATGCAGATAAACCAGGTGACTTTCTATTTACAAATTATATCAAATTCATTGTTTTCCATATTAGGGAACTATTAACCAACATATTGCAAGTAGTTTGTTTTATTACTGATTTACTAAAGAATTGGTAATAATCATTGGAAATTTATCTAGCATCTATATCGAATCTAAATATGTCAATCAACTGGCTTTAATTCTTTTTTAGAAAGAAGAAGCATTAATTAGCAATTAATATTCAGTTTTGAATATCATTACAAGATTTATCAGCAAATTTGGTTTGTATAAAATTGTATCCTTTTCTTGTAATTCAGTGTATCTGTCCTTATTTGAATATACCAAATTTGCTTGTATCTCAGTTATTTGCATATTCTGGTATGTCTTACTTCACTCTTGTATAAATAATGTGCATTTATGCAGCATTTTTGCTTCCATTAAGTAGTATTCTTTATTAGGAAATTAATAGGCATATACATGGTGAAACAGTATTCCCCTTCCGGTATAATGCGCCTAAATTATATCATGATTTCTGACTTACTGAGTTGCGGATGTGGACCTAGTGACCGAAACACAATCATTGTATTTGAGACAGTTTATCAAATGTATGATTGATAATGGTGGATAAAAGCATCATGAAACTTAATATCATGTCTTTGATTTCCTATTTCTTGAGCATTAATATTGGAACAAGTTTGATATTTCCTGCTGTAGTCTAGTTTGGGTTGTTTGTGGTTTGCACAATACCGCTGTTCTATTTCTGATGCTGTTATAACCATATCACTGTTATGTTTCTAATGCAGTTCTCTGTATGGACAGTGCTGTTTCTAAAGCTTTTTTTCTCTGTGTACCACAGTTTGATTTATTCTTGTTGTTGTTGTTGTTGTTGAGCTTAACGCCATTTTTCAGCACACGATAGGCTATTCATGGCGGCCAGTATTAATGGTGGAGGAAGAAACCGGGAAATCACCGGAAAGAATCACCGACCCACGAGAAGCTACTGGCAAGCTTTCTCACATATCCACATTCGCCGAATCCTAGACTCGAACCCACGCAGACAGAGGTGAGACGGCAGTGATCCGTAAAGGACAGCGCTTTAGACCACTAGGCCACTCGGTTTATAACTTGATCAGTATTTATGGATTCTGTCTAATGTGATTTAAAGAGGGAAAACTAAATTTTGAAGATTGAATGTTATACTGATGCTTTGTGAAAACATTTAACTTTTGAAAATATAAATATAAATATTTAGATTATAAGCCTACGTGCTTATTGGTTAATTGGTATTCATAAAGAGAATATTTTTAGAAAATGATAAACATTTTGAACCTGTCATTAATTGATCACGATAATGAAGAAAAAACCGAGCTTGCAAAAAATGTAAGAAATTATGTTTATAACTTTAAAAACATTATTTCAGTTACGGAAACAATTCTGAAATTCATCATGTTTGTTTGTTAATGTTGTTTACTGGCTTAGGGAGATTGAAAGCCGATGGTGTATTTTCCATTTGCGTGAAGAATAGGATGAAATATTCATGTCAAACACTGCTCTATATTTTCCCTATTTATCATAATGATGTCACATGGTAAGCATGCATAATTACATTGAATAGAATCTGATATTTGCCCTGTGCATTTAAACTGAGATTTTGTTTTTGTTTCTTTCTTTTCATTTTGGATTTGATTTTCATGCCTATATCTATTTGACATTAAGAAAAGGTGTTTTGCTGATTGTAGAACATGTATTTAAATCTCTATATTATCTGTTAGAAATAGACACAAAATGTACATCTCTGTTAAGATAATTACATCAGTACTGGTAAATGTAGTTATCTTGTGACATTGAAGACTTGTATGGAAATTAGTGACCCCAGTCAGTGATATTGTTTTCATACAGAGCATAGATTTGAATACAAGATTTGAAATAGGATAGATGATAATTTTTGACAAATTATGGACGTATAAATAAATAGCTATAGCATGAAACAAAATATTCTTATTTATTTTGTAATACAGTTCATTAGAATAAATGGAAATGCGGTAATAACTTCATGATTCTTTAGCTGTGTCTATGTGAAGGAGACAGGTTGCTCTTGTACAAGTTCTATATTGTATTTTCTTGGAGAAATAACAAAAGTAGAAACTTGCCTGTGCCTGACATAATATATGTGGGTGCAGAACTCTGTTCTTCCTGGTGATTCAGAAATGAGCAAAAAATGAAAACGATAAATAGTTATGTTTGCAATAATAAGTCAATTAGACTACCAAGTCCAGAGCTTCCTGCACTTTAGCATGCATTTTCTCGCGGTTGTCATTTCAGTCTTTCCTGTAAGATAATATGATGTGCGCATAAAATTAAATAAGTTTAATTGAAATATAAAGGTAGATATCCACGTATGCTCTAACTACCACATAAACCATAGTAGGAACATTAATGCTTCTGCGATCTAGCTTACATTTGCCAGGTGTTTTCCATCAACATGCAAGGAAATGTAATGGGTGATTACAATCTAGCTTACATTTGCCAGGTGTTTTCCATCAACATGCAAGGAAATGTAATGGGTGATTACAATCTAGCTTACATTTGCCAGGTGTTTTCCATCAACATGCAAGGAAATGTAATGGGTGATTACAACTAGTTCAATTCAATTAAAATATAGGGGCCAATAAACTTGAGCCGTCTCCTCATCCCTCACCCCTCCCCATATTTGTACATACAAAAATTCATCAATCGGAGCAGAAGACAAATCCTTCGTGCACCTTATCATGCATTAGGCAAGATGATTGTCATCTGTAAATATAAGAGCTGCATAGGACTGCTTTAATTCAATTCAAAAATTCATGGACGTTGAACCACGCACCCCTCTTACATCTCTTATATAAACACCAATATTTGTCTGCGTGTCCCGGCTGCCAAACAAGAGGTCGCGAGTTCGAAAGGGGCAATTAACTTAGTTTATTAATAAAATAAAGGTTCATAAGCTAAAAGTGTGAGCTAAAAGATTACTGCCCTTTATTTGGATTTTCGGACCTGTCCTTGAAGTGGATCCCATTTCATTGGCGGCCTGGGCTGAGGGTGGGTATAGACAATTGTACCAAGGCGCAAGGCAAAGGTGGCGACTCCGGGAAATCCTTTCTTTAAGCTGAAATTTTGATAGTGGTTCATCTTGACGTTAGTGTAACGGGTAGAATTCTTCACAAAACCATCAACTACTTGCCATAATCAGAGCATTGACCTTTTTACGACATGCTGAATGAAAATTAAATTGACCCATCTAATGTTAACCGGTCTCAGGAGAAAGCAGCGTTAAAGGATGGTTCAAATGTTTGAAGATTCATTGGTCGGAGAAAATGATTCATTGGTCTATAGTTCATTGTTTCAGGAAAATGGATGAACAAAATGAATATGTCAAATAAAATACGTGGTTTTCATAACATGGTTTTTTTACTAAGTTGTAACGCTCTCACTTTTCATTCTGCAACTAAATTTGTTTTATTAAAAAAATTTCGCATAAGTTTTAAAGTTTTGATGTAAATCAATTTTTGAATGATTTACAAACTTAGCCGTTCTAAGTAAGTTATTCACAATCTGTGAACTTAATGAAAAATTTGGAATAGATCTTTAAACATAATTCAAAATAGAGAATCTTTGTCGCAAAATGTACTATCAGTATTTAGCTCACCCTCTGTTTTAAACCATTTGTTATGCAGAACGTGTTTCATAGAAATATTACAAGGATAAAATCTTAAACATTTGATGTAACAACAAACGGATATTACTCACGTAATACGAAATACATGAAACACAATCACAATCTTCACCGTATTAATTAATCCAAGTTAAATGGACGTAATTTTGTCATAGAGATATAGTACATGTATTTCTTTCTGAATACATGTGCTAAAATACACTGTATAAGATATAATTAATTAAGATATAATAAATGTTGCTTGGAATTGTTTGTGTTTTATGATTTTCATTTGGTTTATGTCAATGCCTCTATAATGTATTGATAACTCAGAATTCAAATGATTTGTGGGGGGTCTAGTTCTGTAAACTTCATGCGTATTAATTAAAAATCTTGTCTTACGATAGAAAATAGTTCATGCAAACCTAGTTAGTTAATATTATGAATTGGCATGTTCTTATAAAGTTCGACCAACTGAACAGTCTCGGTTTATTTTATAGCGTGATACACATAAACACAGATATATATATATATATATATATATATATATATATATATATATATATATATATATATATATATATATATATATATATATATATATATATATATATATATATATGGTTGGCATCCGTCCTTCTTCGAGTTCGAGAGACGATGGTGTAGCTCCCTGTTTTGGTGCCATATCTGCTGAAGAGTCCGACCCTTGCGTGAAAATCTTTGTTGCACTTGCTGCAGGTGAAGGTTGATTCTTGTTGAGGCTGTTGTTGTTTCGCCTTACTCTTGGCTCTCTTTGTAGCGAGGTTTGCTTTTATCCCTTCCTCGGCTTACTGAGTGCCTTGTCTGACAGCATGTCGCCACTCGTAGCGATTGTTAACACAGCTCTCCCAGTTGTTGACACTGATGTTGGCCGTTTTCATGTCCTTCTTGCAGAAGTCTTTGTATCGCAGACGTGGCCGTCCAGTCGGTCGTGTGCCTTCTGTTAGCTCGCAGTATAACAGGTCCTTGGGAATGCGGCCTGTATCCATTCCCTGACGTGTCCGAGCCATCGAAGGTGCCTCTCGCTGAGGATGGTGAACATGTTATTCATGCTGGCCTGTTCCAGAACCTCCGTGTTGGATACTTTGTCCTGCCATTGGATGCACAGAATGGGCCGCAGGCATTTCAGATGGAAGCTATTGAGTTTCCTTTCGTGGCTTTTGTAGGTGGTCCATGCCTTGCTACTGTAGAGGAGTGTGCTGAGCACACATGCCTGGTAGACACGCAGTGTGGTCTTCTCAGTGAGGTTGAAATTGTTTCAGACCCTCTGGTTTAGTCTTGCCATAACTGCTGCTACCTTAGCAAACTTACCGGTACATACATACATAGATACATACATACATACATTTATACATACATACATACATACATACATACATACATACATACATACATACATACATACATACATACATACATACATACATACATACATACATACATACATACATACATACATACATACAGCCAAGTAAATTGGTTGGTGTGCAAATTATATCATGCATTTCAATTATATATATGTTAAACCGATGCACTGCAGGTTACATCAATTACAGTTTTCCATGCATGTAGCTACAACCTCATGTAAAGTTCGAATATAAGAGAAATATGCATCTTCCCTAGCCAAGATTTCGATATGATTAAGTTATATTTAACCCTATCAACACCATGGCAGATCGAATAAATAGATTGGTGCTCTTTCCTAGCGGCATCTATTGGATTTCACGAGTTGCCTATCTCAGTATGTAATGCCAAATAATCAATAGCGTGTTGCATTGTACATCGACCAAATATGGTGGTGGGAATTGACCCAAAAGGGATACTTTGGAAGTTTGACATCGAAAGTATTACTATATACCATAGGGAAGCCATTACAAGTTTATTTGAGTGAAATGTATTTGTGCATTATCAGGCCGTTCAAGCTCTGTTCTATTGTTGTTTTGATCATACAGGAAAAGTGTTCAAATCTGAAAAATCAAACTTTGATTTGATGCGGTTGCTTTCGGCCGCACCCAATGAAATTCACAGATCCGAAGCTCATAAACATCTGCTTGATACGAACAAGGTATAGATTTGATTATGTCATCCGAATCTTGGATCGCGAAGATATGAAATATATTGCTTCAAGAATCTTCTATTCAAATTGTTTTTAGTTTTAAACACCATTATATTTTTTGGCGGCAATTGCAAAAACATTATCAGATTGCATAGGATACGAAAAGAAACTCTCCAGTCTTTATAAATGTCGACGGAAGGACATGATCTCATATATAAAATTTACTTTAGAAAAGACGGGTTCTGAATTAACTCACAAATCAATGCTCCAAGAACACAGAGTAGGGAAAATGCGTTAATTTCTATCCACTTATCTGAATCCATGCTAGAGTTTGGTAATCCACTGCTGATTGCGTTAATAGTCTTACAATGTAAGTATTTGACGTTAAAATTTATGTTTCGACATGTATATGTCTTGCTGCCCTAATAATGGCACTGTATAGCATATTCCAATGTAGTTTAACATCGAAACGACAAGCAGCGCCCTCACATAGGCGGTAAGATCTAGACACTCAAAACATAAATAGCCGGGACGAGGTCTTACCTTGTCGGACTAGTGTTAATTCACCACTGCTGTAAATTGATATTATTAATCCACCGCTGTTGTCAATTTTCATATTTCACTGCTGCTGTTGATTTGTTGTCTTAATCCACAGATGATGTCGATTGAATGAATGTCTTAATCCACCTCTGTTGTCAATTCTGTTGCTGTGCAACACGTTTAGACGGAGGCTGAGGGTTTCGAAAAGCAAACAAAATTCTCAATCCTTCAAGTATTTCCTGTTGGTCGGGTTTCCTTTTCTTTCTTCTCCATCTCTTTGGGGAATCACCAATGACATTTACTCTTAATTTTTTTTTACTCCAAGTTTCACTGTTTTATCTTGTTCTTTTTAGTAAACAGAGTTCCAAATGTGTTTGCATCTGGTCTTGTTCTTTATTCCTTCTCTTGTAGTGAGATAGGCAACGTATAAGAATACGTTCATATCAGAAAGATTGTTGTGTGTAGGCTCATACAAAAGTAACAAATGAAAGAGTGAAGCCAACATGCTTTGTAAATTTTAACAAAATCATTTACTTCCCTAGAAAATAAGATAAAAATATGAAATAGGACTTTCTGTTTGTAAACATAGTCCATAAATTAATCATAGAATTGAGAAATATTATTGCTATCATTAAACAGTTCTAATTGCATCCATGTTCGAATATCTATCTAGCCCCTGTATGGTAGACGATGACATTAGATGAGGTCGTTGTGCTGATGGAAACAATACATCGTTGAAACACAATTTATAATGTTCTGTATAAAACTCCTGAATAAATTTCCACTGTATGACTTTGTCCCAGAACTTTTATAAGAAACAGAAACACATGTCTAGTTTTGTTGAAAACAAATTATTAAGTTCCAAAACATAGATGAATTTTAAAACATTTTGGCATACACAATAAAACACCTTGTACATTCAGGGTGTAAGATACCACTGTCTGGGTCTGCTTACAACCCTCCGTCTTAACACGTGATTTTAAATCACACTGAGTCTCACGTAACAGGTTACGCGACCATTATTCTGAACAGCACAATACAACAATGCTATTTAACACATAGGCAAGAATAGCCTAATCTATGAATCAGATTCACAACGCTGGCAATGAAAATGAAAGGCTGTTTACAACTCAGCTAACACGTAGGCTAACATGATCTTGGTAATACCCAGTCGTTTTCACTCGATGTTAACAAAAACTATAAACCAAGGTGAACTAAAAATAATGCATATGCCATACAGAAAACTGATATTTGCTTTAAATATCAAATTCCTTGAAAATAGTCATTACGATGAAATGTAATGAAGCAAAAATAAAATAATAAGAAAAATGTAAAACTAACATACAAGTAATTAAATTACTTATACGCAACAGTTCTTCCCATAAAGAGAACGAATGTTTTATGTAGTAAAATTTTATTTTTACTATATGTAAACTAAGCATGAATGAAAATAAAATTACATAAGAAAACTAATGAATTATATAAGATGAGATATTTCTATATACTGAAAAGTGCATCTCCAAACAAGATGGTTTTATCTTAGATGTATCTGAAGTCAAGATTATCTTCTTGTCAAAACTCCACATTAATGATTTTTGATTTTTATTTTTCATCTTGTCGATGAAAGTAAGGAGGTTGTGATAACTAAATTCAACAATTGGAGAAGGAGCTGAACAAATGTAAACTTCAAAATGCTGTAATGCCAATATTAAAGCCAAACACTTTCTCAATTGCTGAGCAATTTCTTTGGTGTTTGTTTAATTTCTTTGAGAAATAGCACACTGGGGGATCAACACCATTTCTAACTTCTAGACTCAATACTGTTCGAACCCCAACATCACTTGCATCAACAGCAGACAATTTAAAGAATTGACTAAACTTTGGGGCTGTAAGAAAAGGTGCACTCTTGAGCATGGCTTTTAATCTATCAAGAGACTCCCAACATTTATCAAAAGACAATTGTTTAACTTACTTAACAAGCTTGTCAGTTGTTCAGCAATAATAGAAAAACTGGAACAAAATTTCCGAGAGTATCCCGCCACACTCAAAAAATCTCATCAGTTGCTCTTTGCTGATAGGCACATGGAAACCAGAAATAATCTTGCCTTTAGTATCTATGGGTTTAATTTGACAATGTCACTAAAGACTTAAAACTTAACGTGAATTAGTACAAAGGATTTAAAGGCTAGGGTATTTAAAGTTAAAAAAAAACAATTTTCTAAAATATTTTAGCCAAATTTCATATATCCAGGAGGAGTCTCCAGTTTTTTGTTACGTGTAGGCTTGTACAAATATAGCAAATGAAAAGAGCAAAGTCAACTAGCTTTGTAAATTTTATCAAAATAATGTATTTCCCTAGAAAACAAGATTAAACAATATAAAGTAGGACTTACTGTTACTGAAAACAGTCAAAAATTAATCCGAGAATTGAGAAATATAAGTCCTATCACTAAACAATTCTAAGTAGAGCTAAGTTCGAATCTCTATGAAGTTCCAATATGGTAGACGATGACGTCATGACGTTAGATGAAGTCGTTTTATTGATGGCAACAATTCCTAGTCGAAACACAATTTATAATGTTCTATATAGAATTCCAGAATAAATTTCCATTGTATGTCTTTACTCCAGAACTTTTATATAAAAAAAGAAGCACTTGGGTAGTTTTCTAGAGAATGAATGATTAAATTCCAAAATATAGGTCTGCTCAAAACAGCCTGTCTTAACACATGATTTGAGATCTTATGGTGGATAATGTGATAGGAAACGGGACCACTAATTCGAACAGCGCAGTAAAATTTGCTGCTTAACACGAATAGCTTTATTTAAGAATCAGATTCCCAACGCTGGAAAGAAAAAAAGGGCTTTTTGTAACTCAGCTAACACGTAGTCTGACATCATCTTGACAATAGCCAATCATTTTCACTCGATGTTTACAAAAACTATGAACCAAGGTGAACTAGAAATAGTGTTTAAGTCATACGTTTGCGTTTTAATCAAGTCAACAGAAGACTGATTTGTTTTTCAAAAAATATCCAATGCCGTGAAAATGATCATTGCAAAAATGATCATTGCAATAAAATGTAATGAAAAAAGGAAAATAAAAAGAATTTAAAACACATACAAAATATTAAATTACATATACGTTACAAAAATAAAAGTCAATATATCATAAATTTTCTTAAAATGATTCATGTCTAGTTGGATGTTTCGTCGACGATCACACATGCGCTGTTTCCTCTTGATTTCTATACTGCACTTGTCAATAGTCGTTTTACACCATTCGAGTGTATTAACCTTTTGCCGTGTTACTTCAAGGAAGTGTTTTTTCCATGTCGATTGTATTGTGTTTACTGAGAGAACAGTTAATTTGTGTCCGCATGCTGGACTCTCTTATACCTTCAGGGCTATTAGGTGAATTGCCAAGAAAAATTTCCCTATATCAGATGTTTCACAACAGTGATGCAATACTGGCTTTTTTTAAAAAAAAAAAAGGCCAAACAAGAAAGAAGAACAGAAAATTTTGGCGTAATTTTTGGTAGTTTTCAGTTTTGTCGCTATTATTTATGAAGTTCGAGGCACATCATAAACCTGTTGTTGGTGTAAATCCGTTCTCGTTCAGTGTGTAATGTCTCATTACTTTTAGTGTCATGTGATATCTTAAAGCTAATTAGATCAAGGCTAACACTACAAAGACCAATGGAATTCCGTGCTCTTTACAAAAAAGTGACGTTCATTGGTTTTCAATGTAAAATTGACAAAAATGTTAACATTTTTAAGTAATTGTGTTCTGACGATTTGTGTCCTTCCTTTTTATTATTTTTTTTTTAGTTTGGTGGCACCAGGCAGATGCCCTTCCCCTATTAGCCAAAATATGGAAAGAATTTCAAATGTTCTTGTTTTCCCCAAATATGGTGTTTTGTACCATTTTATAAATAGAATTTTGATCAAAACTTATTTTGAGACAATTTTTGACGGGGTATTTTTCTTCGCTAGTGTAGGTTTGTTTATCTGATCAAATTTCAACAATTTTCTCAGAATCCCTCGCCTTTTTCATTGTTTTTTGACCTTTGCTAAGCGTCTCATATCTCCTTGTGTATGCTATGTTTTAATGATGTATTGTGTTTGCTATAGATTTATGTCAAGGACGGCATTTATATAAAATATTTCTTTTCCTAGTTTTTCTATTGTGGTTTATGCATACATATGTACACATAAATGCATATGTATACACACACACACACACACACACATACATACATACATACATACATACATACATACATACATACATACATACATACATACATACATACATACATACATACATACATACATACATACATACATACATATATATATATATATATATATATATATATATATATATATATATATATATATAGTTTGTGTATATTTAGTTTGTGTATATTTAGTTTCATTTATTTATTGAAAATTTTAATGATTTATTTTACCACTTGAAGTGGAGACTGCACTTAAAAAAGAAAAATCCTATTGTTTTGTAGTTGCATTTGTTGTGAGTCATCTCCTTTATATATAATGCATACATATACATATACGTTAGGTCTCATTCGACAGTGTTTTCTGGCAAAATTTCATCCGACGAAAATTGATAAAAATATTACATTAAAGATACAAATAAAAACTAAATAATGATTTTTGCTGAAAGATTACTTGCAAGATTCTGAGTTATTAAGGTTAATTCCTTATAAACTGGTGGCTTTTATACTGAACCGATAGTACCACCAACCACTGGTTTTTACATTAATTTTTGACAGAAAAGAGCTATTTTGAACATTTTCCTGAGACAAGGTGGCTAAGAGAATCAGTACGTACCTTATTCATCTTTAACATTCACCAATACTTAAACAAATTAACGTACATTTCATCATCCCATAACCATCTAGGTTTTTTTTTTTTTTTTATAGATATTTACTTCTGTAGCAGACACATGTAAATACGTAAGCCAAGTTGGCTGCTCATTTGCAGCCCAAGTTACGCATTTGATCTCCAATGCTAGTCTAACTGTGGCAGGCAATCACTTACAAGCCAACCCATTTTCATGCCTAACTCAAAGTAAATGTAAACCGCATCACATATTTAGATCGTGTGTGAATTTATAAATGTTTGGGTTGGGATAATTAGGCTCATGCCTTCTACCTTAAAAATTAGAGTCTTACTTTGAATAAAGACATTTAGGGTTCATCATGTGATGAGCAAATTTGTCTTTATTTGATATATGTTACACCTCACATTTATATGTATCACAATTTCCCTTATGTTGTTCCATAATTTCTTAAAGAGAAAAAAAAAACAACAACAAAACAACCGAATTGGCCTAAAAATCAAAGGGGTAAACAATATTTGTTATTGTATTAGTTATTTTGGTCATTTTGTTAATATATCTCCATGTGCTGTTTGTTCATGTGCTACACGTGGATTTTTTTCCCGGGGCTCTTCAACAGGCCTATCCACTTCGCATAGCGCCATGTGACTGAGCCCCACGACGTCTATGTCCCGTACTTCCTCCATGTGTAGATCTCCCTTCCCATAAATAGAAAAGAAATGTTATATATTATTTGATCCTTGTGCTCTGGGCCTGCTGCTGGCTTGTGGGGTGTTCTTTCTGTGCGGAGAGTTGAATGTCAAAGTCTTGAGGTTTGGTCCGAAGCGTAAAGGCCCAGCCCGGAGCCAAGTGACCTCCCGTGGATCCGGGCCGACGGCCAACCAAGGAGGGGATTACAGGAGACCCACCCGAATGGTGGGATCTCTGGTCTCTCTGTGGACTTTAACAGTCGTCAAGCAACCGCACGTGCATATACGGCTATAATTGCTACATCATCATATATTACTTGATTATTGGATGAGTTCTGTTAGTGGTTAGTTGTTCTTCTTAAGTATCGTTAAATCATGTGCTCTCTATTACAGGCTATTTTTTATGGCTATTACTTGTCCACAGGTCTTCATTGTCAATATTATATAATCAATTTCATAATTTTATTTACCAGAATTTCCATCCAAATATAGTAGCATGTTTCTTCAATATCTCTCATTCTTTGTTAATTGTGTAATTATGGTATTTCTTTCTTTTGATATTTTTTCACAACTGGTTATTGCATGACCCCTTGTGAAAGGAACTTATTTACACAGGGCATTTTGGCATTTGGCTTATCATGTGACGTATTATGGCTACATCTCCTTTGAGCCATATTTTCCAGATATTTAAAAATTATGCCTTGTATATTTGGTGAATTAATTCTTTATCACCGTCTCCATATTTTGTCCCAGATGACTCAGCATATTTCTTGTTCTACCTTGTTCCTTGTATATTTGTGTTTATATACTTAATCCAATCATAAGTTTTATATTTATTTATTCTGCATAGTTCTTTGTTATCGCTATTGTATGTATATATATATATATATATATATATATATATATATATATATATATATATATATATATATATATATATATATATATATATATATATATGTTCTTTTCTGGGGACTTCTATTCTTTTGCTTAGTGCATTTTGTTTGTAAATATCTTGTCTATTCCTTGCTGTAAACCCAAACCAATATGAGAGAGAGAGAGAGAGAGAGAGAGAGAGAGAGAGAGAGAGAGAGAGAGAGAGAGAGAGAGAGAGAGAGAGAGAGAGAGAGAGAGAGAGATTCATTCCCATAGCATATTGGGTAATGCTTTATTAATTTTAAAATGATTTAAGATATTTGTATCTTTGCTTAGCGTCGGGCTTGGTAGAGCCAGCCCCCCCCTTTATTTGTTTATTTATAGAATGTCTGTTTTCGTACATAGTGGACTTAGTATAACCATATGCAGTATATTATTTCTTTATTTAGTTTCTCTAATTATTATTGTCCATATCATTAGTTTTCATTGTGTAGTTCATGTTTGAATAAAGATCGGTCTTTGCCACTTGGGTTCGCTCAATGATGCTGAGTGATATTAAAGCCCAGATCCATATGCACGTTTTATTTTTCCCAGTATAAGTTTATAGTTTTCTTTTTGTCCAAAGTATATTCCTAGTGCTTTCACTCTGTCTTTAATTACATGGGGAGGAAGCACAGGGTGGTTCCCCCTGCAGTTCCCTATTTTAAAGAATTTCCGTTTTATCATGATTTCCGATTTGGCTGCCGAAGACAACGGACGGGTTTTCTAGCGCTCTCGCTTAAACGAGGAATATAAAGGATCTTAGCAAGAGTAGGACCAGCAACACCGATTGTACGAGAGGTATAGGAGAAAAAGACGGATCTGTTTTTTTTTTTTTTTTTTTTTATGGCCTCCCTCACAACAGTGAAATAATAGACAATGGCCTTCATTGTCTGACGTGTAAAATGCATGCATAAATTTGAAATTTGGGTGATGGGTGAATCAACTTTTTATTCTTTGAATTTCCACTGAGTTGTAAGATCAAGTGAATGATATTCTTATGTGTTGTTTTTTTTTATACCTATCCAAAAAATATGGATCTTTTATGATCATAATCATTTATTTTATTTTGTATGAATTTGTATATTAGCCAAATGTATGTAATTATAAATTTGTTCATAAAAACTGTCCCTTGTACCCTAAGCAACAAAAAGTTCACACATGTGACAGTGAATCATTGAACCAGTTGTTAACCATTATTTTGATTGGATGGCTTGTTTTTCTCAGCACATTGCCCTTTAAGCTCCCAGTATATTGCCCAATAAGCTCACAGTACATTGTCCTATGAGCTGTTAGGTCCAGGTACATTGGCTTTTAAGCTGTATCACCCTGTTCTTATCTTCAAAACTCATTGTGACTGATTCTTTTAGATATATCATTTGGGTATGGGCTGATTTGACACACACAAATCACCCAGAAAAGTCTTATAGTGTGGAATAGATCTGCATGAAGGAAGATATCGTGTATTTTTTTTAGAAAGGAAGAAATAAGTTTGGAAATGGCAGTAAGTGGGGTAATTATTGTATTTGGAACTGTTTTCATTTATTTATAAGTATGCAGGTAAAACTTAATTCATTATGTTTGAGGCACAATTATATGTACATGTATGATTTTAAATATGTAAAATAATTAGTAAGATTTAAATGCAATAGAATAATTTAAATTTGTATTTGCTTTTTAATGCTAGGTCTTTAAAAGTATTTTATGGAAATATAAAAATCACATTCATGTTCAGTAATAGCGATAGAAAAAAATCACATCTATATTCAGTATTTTAATTTATAATGCTGTCTAGAAATTTTTTTTTTTTGCATTGGCTAGTTGTTTTGCAGGACAATAGACTGGAATTTTGACTTGTGTGAAGGGTACGCATTGTACATTGTACAAGATACCAAATCAGCATAAAATGCCAATTATCCATTTGGAATCCTCACTGTTAATTAACAACCTTAAATGGGTGGGGGACCCAAGTGGTCTTAAGTTCTCATCATTATGGATCACTTCCATCTCATCTCTGTCTGCATGAGTTCAAGTCTCAGCTTAGCCAGTCGGTAAGAAAGCTTGCTAGCAATTTCTCATGGGTTGGTGTTTGTTTTTCTGGGCTTTTCCCAGGTTCATCCTGTACCGTTTATACTGGCTGCCATGTATAGCCTATCTTGTGCTGAATAATGGCATTAAACCCAATAACAGCAGGGATCAAGCTAGACTTAAATTTAAGGGAGAAGTGACTTCTCCTTTTGGTCAGAACAGGGAGAAGTGGGAGTTAAACAGGGAGATGTGAGACTGAAACAATAAACACTATATATATATATATATATATATATATATATATATATATATATATATATATATATATATATATATATATATATAAATTTTTATATATATATATATATATATATATATATATATATAGAGAGAGAGAGAGAGAGAGAGAGAGAGAGAGAGAGAGAGAGAGAGAGAGAGAGAGAGAGAGAGAGAGTTGCATTATAACTAAACTTGACCCTTTTTTCCCCCAATCGAAAATCCAAGAATTCGTCTTGCACTGAGTGAGAGCATCTATTTTTAGAAGGAGGGCTTTTCTCAAAATACACACTTTCTTGCTTCGCTACAAAAATCCATTGAAAGTTCTGCATATTTATGGTTTGTCTACCTACTGGTAATAGCAACATGCATTGGTTAAATATTATGTATACAGAACTAACTTAAAGGGTATACATATGTTTCTGCTTGTGGATAACAAGTAAAATCAATATCTTTTGTAAACCTTCGAGTGATTTTCAGTGGATTATTGAAAACAAATCCTAATGTGCAAGTGTTTCCAAAGGGGATAGGAGAAAGTACAGTATGAAGAGTGTGTAAATGTGATGATATGCTAGGTGGAGTGTTTTGCACATTGATTAATATAAATGTAATCATATATACAAAGTTTATACAATTTACCATTTATAGAGTTATTATTATCTGTATTATGGTAGTTCCATGCTATATTTTTGAAACATGCTTTCACTTAGGTGTCTTCCACCATGCTTAATAATGATGATCCCTCATGACTTTGTGTGACCCACCCATGTTTTGACCTTCATATGTTGTATTTTAATTGACCTATGCCTACCTTACTTTATTTGAATTTATATATATATATATATATGTGTGTGTGTGTGTGTGTGTGTGTGTGTGTGTGCATGCAAGCGTGTGTGTGTGTGTGTTCTGGGAAAATGCTAGGTAATTGATGTTATTTAAATCTCTTTTTCTGTAATAATAAATGCACATTTGTATGGTCACCTATGTATAGTCACCTTAACTTTTTACTCAATAATTACATAACCTGGCAAGGCTATTAATTTATTTCTTAAAACTGGAAAGAGATAAATGTTGACTGTAAAATCTGTGACCTTCGATTTATCAATTTGATTTTAAATTTTAATATACTTTTTATTTTCTTAATTAAAGCTCAAATACTCAAAGTGCTTCCGGAAATGCACCATTGCTACATTAGTGTACAGGAACTTGCAATGTATTTTTTTAGAAGCAGAACTATCTGCATTGTTTACTTATGCTTGAAGTGCTTTTCTGGATTCTGTCAAGCAAAAAAAAAAGATGGATATAGGACTGATACAACTAAATGTATGGAAAAAATGGGAACCAGTCTGGAAATTGTTGAAGATAGAATAGAGTTTATATGTGTTTGCTTGGCCAGGATTTGTTGATAATGAAAGATATATTTCTGGGAAAATAATTTTGTGAGAGATTATCCTAGTTGTAACTGAATTAAAAGTATTTAAATAATTTAAATAAAGAAACAAGAAGTTTACAAGAAGCCATTAGCAATGTTGGGGACTTGAAGTGTCTGAAATATGGCAGGTAGTTTTGTTTTCTTGAATTTGAGAGTCCTTAATTTAAGTTCCCAAAATTTTGATGAGAACTTTGACTTGTGTCTTATGATGCATGTTTTAATCATAAGGTCCTTTTTTCATCTGACAACATTAATGTTTCCTGGAATATCTTTCAGTGTCATTTATGCTGCTGAAAGAAGTCAAAAACATTTGTTGTATATCTGTTTGTGGCTTAATAAAGGACATTAGTTGTTTCAAAGTTAAATTGAATTTAGGCTACTGTATCAAATTATAAATGGAATTTAGGCTACTGTATCAAATTATAAATGGAATTTAGGCTACTGTATCAAATGTTAAATGGAATTTAGGCTACTGTATCAAATGTTAAATGGAATTTAGGCTACTGTATCAAATGTTAAATGGAATTTAGGCTACTGTATCAAATGTTAAATGGAATTTAGGCTACTGTATCATTGATGTTAAATGGAATTTAGGCTACTGTATCAAATGTTAAATGGAATTTAAGCTACTGTATCAAATTTTTTAATGGAATTAATAGGCTACTGTATCAAATATTGAATAGAATTTAAGCTACTGTATCATATTTTTTAATGGAATTTAGGCTACTGTATCAAATGTTAAATGGAATTTAGGCTACTGTATCAAATGTTAAATGGAATTTAGGCTACTGTATCAAATGTTAAATGGAATTTAGGCTACTGTATCATTGATGTTAAATGGAATTTAGGCTACTGTATCAAATGTTAAATGGAATTTAAGCTACTGTATCAAATTTTTTAATGGAATTAATAGGCTACTGTATCAAATATTGAATAGAATTTAAGCTACTGTATCATATTTTTTAATGGAATTTAGGCTACTGTATCAAATGTTAAATAGAATTTAAGCTACTGTATCAAATTTTTTAATGGAATTAATAGGCTACTGTATCAAATATTGAATAGAATTTAAGCTACTGTATCAAATTTTTTAATGGAATTTAAGCCACTGTATCAAATGTTAAATTGAATTTAGGCTACTGTATCAAATATTAAGTGGAATTTAGGCTACTGTATCAAATTATAAATGGAATTTAGGCTACTGTATCAAATGTTAAATGGAATTTAGGCTACTGCATCAAATGTTTTAATGGAATTTAGGCTACTGTATCAAATGTTAAATGGAATTTAAGCTACTGTATCAAATGTTAAGTGGAATTTAGGCTACTGTATCAATTGTTAAATGGAATTTAGGCTACTGTATCAAATTTGTTAATGGAATTTAGGCTACTGTATCAAATGTTAAATGGAATTTAGGCTACTGTATCAAATGTAAAATGGAATTTACGCTACTGTATCAATCGTTAAATGGAATTTAAGCTACTGTATCAAATGTTAAATGGAATTTAGGCTA
Source organism: Potamilus streckersoni (assembly GCA_016746295.1). Lineage (NCBI taxonomy): Eukaryota > Metazoa > Mollusca > Bivalvia > Unionida > Unionidae > Potamilus > Potamilus streckersoni. The sequence goes on from JAEAOA010001402.1 coordinate 1,719,256, forward strand.
CTGTATCAAATGTTAAATGAAATTTAGGCTACTGTATCAAATGTTAAATGGTATTTAGGCTACTGTATCAAATGTTAAATGGAATTTAGGCATCTGTATCAAATCTAATTTTACATTGTACAGTAAAACCGGCATTTCTTTTTGTTCAGTTTGAATTTAAGTGAACCATATTCTGATGTATTTGCAGGAAGTGACTGCTGTGAAACAGTTTGAAATAAAAAATGAGGAATCCGAACCAAATCCTTCTGACGAATTACTGGCACTACTAAAAAGGTTGTTAAACTGTTGTTTGCGTTGTGTGATGTGTGGTTGTTATCCTGGCAACCAGAGTAACACAATGTCAAGTTCAGCTGAATGTGAGAGTTCTGGGGATATTTTAATGGAATATGAAAGACAGGCAGTGGAGAGTTTGCTGTTATACCTAGAAAATGGTAAGCATAATTTATTACCACAGAATAAATACCAATTAGTGATTTTCATATTTAATGAAGATGGTGATAGAAAAAATTATATAATAATCTGTTACTATGGCAACTCAACATCAAACATTAAATCTTGTGGAGGGCTCATATATTATCATTATTATGTTTGTTGCACACCACATTTGTGATTCCTATCTTCAGGGTCAGGTCACAGGACTCATGGCTTTTGATTTTGCTTTATATTTTATAAATAGTTTGAAAGAAATCAGTGAACCATGCTGCTCTTCTCTCTTTTTATTCACTGTGGCATCATGTATTGCAGTTTTCCAACTTACCTGGGTTCTTGAGATAACTCCAGTGTTGTCAGAGATATCAGAATAATAAGTATTCATTGTATATTAGCTATGATAGCCAGTGGTCAAAATTTCTGTGAAATTTCATGTAAGATGTGTATTATGTTTTGTACTTCCAGTGGAAGCAATAAACTTTGTTCTGAAAGGAGATCAGATTGAGGCCTTGACTGTACTGACAGGGTCTGACAATGTTGAACTTCAGCGATCAGCTGCACTATGCTTCTTTGAGATGAGCCAAAAAAGTAAGCATTTACATCTTTTTCTTTTTTTCCAGGTTCCATTGATTTGAGAAATGATTGTCATACTGCATGAAAAACTTTTGAGATAAATGGTATCATCCATTTTTTGAGCTGCAAATTAGAGTGGCAAATAAGGATTTATTTAATTGGATATTTTACTCCCTGGATTGGAACTAATTGCATTCTGTTTCAGTTTCATAGCAAAGAACACAAACTTTTTTTTCCAGTCTGGGGTTTTGTCATCAAGATATATTTGATGCCTTCATCAAGCAGCTGAGTGATCAAGACTACTTCAAGGTTTTGTTCTATTTTATGGCTCAGTTTGAGTGTGTTCTCACAGTAAACTAGTATTATTTCAAATGTGCATGAACAGGAACTGTAGCATAGTTTATATTGATCAAAACACACTGGTATAAACAAGAGGAGATGGGATTCTGCTTATGGTAGGAATAATATATGCTGGTAAATTTGGACTGAATACTTCAATTATATCAAACAGGGGTTGTTAATATGAGTAGTTGTATCATCATCTGGAATTGGTGCATTGTCAAAATGTTTGTCACAAACTTTACATGCTTATTGCTAAGCGTAGCAAAGCCTAGTTTGATCAATGTGTTTTAAACATTCAAGATTGTTCATGAAGTCATGAATTTGTTTTCGTAGGGGTAAGAACAGTTGTAAACTTGTTTAGAAAGATATAGGTTGTGAACATTATATTTAATATGTGTTAGGTTTTTTGTTTAAAAAAAAAACGTTTGGTATTTCAACTGCCAGAGTTTCCTCTGGTTTTAATTGCAATGGTCCTGATAGTGGTGCTTTTAGTTATGGCCATTTGCTAATACTCTTTTTCATGCAGTTCCATCACTTGCTATGCAGTGACTGTCATCAAAAGTTGATCTGCAATGTAAAAATATTATTTGTGGTATTATCTTTTTCTAACTGCATGTTTTTCAAGTCTTTTGTTCTCCGCAAAATTAACCTTACATCTGTGTGATCATTCTTAAGCAGTTCCAAATTTTCTACAATAACTTTTTGGGGCCTTGACACTAAACAAATGAAAGTCATTGATAGTGTTGTCCTCCACATTTTTTTCAAGTGCATCTGAACTGTTATCATTGCAAAACTTTCTATGTACTGGTACGTTCCTGATTTTAACCCTTTATCTCACAGAGTATACGGCTTTTTAGCCCTTCGATACGCATGTAGCAAAGTTACCCAGTTCAGTGAGCTACGCATAGGCCTGTTAAGCAGTGAAGTGTATGTTATGTTTTAACAGCAATTTTAACCATTTTGCATTTTTGGTTCACTTATATTATGCATGGGATGATTTAAGAGTAAATACAGTCGTTATAACTGTATAATTATTTTTCACAAAAGAATTTTGCATTTACTTCAAAATCTCGTTCACTAACAAGCCAGTGAAGCTGCTTGATCAAATGTAGCAGCAATTTCTCATACTCGAAATTTACAAGTTCTTCGTCTGGGTCTACATCACTAAATCAGCTGAGTTTGATAATTTATAAAAACCAATGGCTTCCTACATCAGTATCAGAGCCTTTACCTAAGTTATTGAAGCTTTCATAGTTATAATTCTATTCGAGCTAGTATTGAACGATATTAGAGACCACCATTTTGTCGAATGGAGAATACAACACAGTTATGACCTACTTAATTTAAATAGCAGATTTCAACCAGAGCATAATCAGTGACCACGTGATCTGGTGATCTGACGTAATGGTCATTCTCACCAATGAAAGAAGTATTTAATAAGGGGTTTTCCCCAAAGGTGGCTTTACAAAAACCTGCTCAAAATGGAATATGTTTACAGCATTGCCAAAAGGCGTTTGTATGGGAATTAAGTAAAGTGCCAAATGGAGCATGTATTCGAATTTGGTAAAGTGCCAAAAGGGGCTTGTATGAGGTATTGGGTTGACTGCTTCGCTTGCACACAGGCAACTGAACTACAACTTTGCTAGGTCTGACATAGAGTAGCAATTAGAATGGAACCAAAACATTTTCATCAGATCCAAATATTTGTAATGTGCTTTTTCCAAAATATTTTCTAGCCATACTTCTTGTGAAAGAGCTATTCTGACTTAGCAGACAATGTCCCTCTCATTGTCTGTCAAAGTAAGGTTGGATAAGGACACGCACCATTCAATCTATGGAGTGTCCTTTTAATCCTTGAACTAAACTTGAATATATAGGTGTGATAACAGCAAGCCTTTGTAAAGTGATCATTCGCCTTTGCTGACTCAATTTCTGGTTTCTGGCTGGTCATGGCAACCTTGTGTAAGAGTTCAACACTATTTCTGTGACAATATTTACAGATCAAACACAAGGCGATGGTAATATTCCCAAGATGGGTAGATTATAGCTTATACATGAGTTTATAGCTGGGACATAGCAAATGTGATGCCCCCATGCTTGAAAATAAAAAAAAAAAATCAGGATTTTATCCCCCCCAAAATTGCTTCAAAGTAAAAGAAACAAACAAAATGATGCTACACGCTGACTATAGACATGAATATACACATGGCATATGGTTATCTACTGAGCAATGGTGCTCCTGGTCATGAAATCGTCATCTAAATTCTTGGTTCCTTTTACATATCTGATCTGCATCTAGTACTGCTGTCAGAACAGCGACTATCACATCAAGCATCAATTTGACAATTTTGCCTGATCAGGATATGCAACAAGTTGGTGGTCGGTCTCAAGTATGAACTTCCACCCATATAAGTACCACTGGAACCATGATATCATGAACACAATTCTGAGGCATTCTCTAAACTCCATCACCTCCTCCTCCACTTTCTTTCCCAGGACTACATGTCTGTCTCAGCTACAGTCTCAATTCCATTGCCACCTCTTGATAACTTGGGACCCAATGGAAGCTCTCTGTCCCCTAAAAAGCTTCATGAGAAAACAAAGATGGTGCAGTCTTTTTCCTTAGCCCCTCATCTCACTCTACACACAGCTTATCATTAGAAAACTGCTATTAAGTTTCTTTGATCACACATTCGTGCATGAGATACCCAACGTTCTTGTATTGTAAAAAAACATCATAATACAGAACTTATACATACATCAATAAATTTTGTTACATCAGTACATATTTCTAATTCCATTATACTAAACAATAATACAATAATCAGATGCATTACTTTACCTTAAAACTCATTACATTAAGTATGCAAATATCCATGCTCTGATAATGCATATGTCCATAGTATCTAAGCTTGCATACTTCAACCATGTTTCCAAATTCACAATTCAAGCATGTGTAAATTCTAATATAATGCATTAATAATTGCACTGATTTGCTATAAAGTAAACTAATAGCAAATTGCAAATTTAATTCTAACCACAAGCTAACAATCTACATAATTCTGCCTGGCATCTAATAATTCTCTATGTAAAGCTCAAGTCCATTTCTCAAATATGCATGTAGATGGAACACTACAAAGGTAATGGTATTTACAGAAAATCATAGTAATTAAGTGTACAAATAATTACAATCATGATGCCATAATATTCTGCAAAATTGAGTAAATATCTTTCTGACCTTTCATTACTTTTCATTCCTTAGAATCTACCTCTAAGTTCAGTCGCCATATTATGAGTGGCTTCTTTCTTGGAGTAAACCCTATTGATCTCAAATCCTTCCTGGCAGATACTAAGTTATTTTCTTAAGATTTAAGAAGGTATTATTTGGGTCTGAGTTGTAATCAAACCTTCCATCTCAGTAGTGATTGGATATCGCTGTGGACTGAAAATTTAGAGGACAATGTCACTGGCAGTCAATGTGGGGACAGATAAGACCACACCCCATTCACCTCATGGACTTTCCTTTTGATCCTTGAACTAACCTTTAACATATAGATGTGATAACGGTAAGATTTTGTTAAGTGAGTCGATAAGTCAACTTTGCCAACTCTAGATTCTGATCTCTGTCTGGTCATGGTAACTTCGCATAAGAGTTCAACACTAATTCTGCTGCAATTTTTAGGATCAAACACAAGGCTGCATTACTATTCCAAAGATATTAAGATTAAAACTTATACATGACTTCATACCTGGGTCTTGCCAATCATGACACTGACAAAACCCCAAACATTATGTGTTTTATCTGTTTTTTAAACCTGGGTGAGTAGGTATTTTTTTTAAAAGTGTGTGTGTATGTATATGTATATATATATATATATATATATATATATATATATATATATATATATATATATATATATATATATATATATATATATATATATATATATATACATACATGGACTTGTTGGATTAAATTCAGCTCATTTCATCACTTGATATATATAATCTTATTACCATACTCATTTCATGTTAAATTTATAAAACTTCTCAAATAATGGCATTTCTTATTTCAGTGAAATGCCCTATGACACAGGAATTGGCACATCCTCTGATTGACCTTTTGAAGTCATGTGACACCAAAGTACTAAAAGCTGCAACTCTAGCTATCAGCAGCTTTGCCCTTAGTGGTTCAGGTAATACACCTATATATGTGTACATGACAGTGTGCAGTGTTTTGCTACAGGTGCATACATACATGTTAGTGCTGGACGGCATGTTTTGTTCCAAATTAATGTGATGAGCAGCCATTAAACACAACCAAAATATTACAGTTGTCTCTGATCTTCTTAGATATCTGTTTGTATTTCTGAGTAACATAAATCACGTCAGTATTTTTATGTCCACCTCGAGAAAATATTCTAGCTGGATTAGATTGTTTGTCTAGCATTACATCATCACATAACATGAGGTTATTAATGAATCCATCTAAGTCATCTATGGATGGAGCTTCATCAATATCGGTAATAAAATCAATGATATTGTTTATTTCTTCGTCCAATAATTTCCCATTTTTAATAAACTCTTTAAATACTTCAAAACATTGCTGATTGTCTACAGATGACACTACTAATAAAACTTATTCCATTTAAGCCATCACATTATCAGATTAAGCAATAATTGTTTCTTTCCAAACCCAGAGGGGCCTATTATAATCATTCTGATAGAATTTGGTAACGCTTGATGGTGTCTTACTGGCCTTTATTTTGTGTCACATAAAAGTAAATTACATCCATATAACAATGATATGAGTTTATATTGTGTTCGATGAAGAGCATCAAACCCCATCGTTGGACTGGCAATGAAATGATAACAACAAAAAAATGTATAAGACACACTTACAGGCAAGTGTGTGAAATGCGATACAAGCAAATACAAATTTATTTCCGCATCGCAAATAGCACATGGTGGTGATATTACTGCATTATTAGGGAAATTAACAGGAGCTCCATGGGCTAAATACCCCGGTGAGTAACATCTTCTTGGATATATCAGATTCTATAACCAAGATCAACCAAACCATGGAGAGATGCCAGTAATTAAGATTGATCAAGCTTGTTACATTCATGATGTTGCGTATAAAAGTAATGATTTGCAACAACAGCACCTAGCAGATGTAAAGTTGATTCATGCGTTAAAGTCTATGCCTAATAAATCTTTCAGAGAAAAGTTTGCTAGCTTCCTAGTAAATTCTGCTATGAAAGGTAAAATATTTCTAGGGGCTGATAATTAATCAACAGATTATTATAATGGAATCTGTTTATTATTCCTCGAGAGGGTAGTTGAGAGGTAAAGCAGCAATTAGTAAACTTGCTGAAGCAGCAAAAGTTCCATGTGATATTGCTGCATCATTGTTAGCATGATATGCAATATGGCAAATATATTTAAGTCCACCTAAAAAAATTCAATGCTCACATTTTGATGTCAGCATCCCTATTGAAGTTCATCAAGCGGATATACTCTTCTTACCACATGATACCATTACAATTGGCAGACATCAATACACATACAAATACGCGTTAACTGTCATTAATGTTGTGAGTAGATATAAAGAAGCGGAACCATAATCGACAAAACCAGCAACTGAAGTTGCATCTGCGTTTGAACAATTTTATCAGCGAGGTGGTCTACGATGGCCAAAACTATTACAGGTTGATCCTGGCAAATAATTTCTTGGTGCAGTATCATCGTTGTAATAAATTAATGTGATGAGACCATACATGTTAGTGCTGAATGGCATGGTTTGTATCAAATTAATGTCATGAGCCCATACATAATTGTGCTGGATGGCATGTTGTGTACCAGATTTGATGAGACCATACATGTTATTGCTGAATTGCATGTTTTTGTACTAAATTAATGAGATGAGACCATACATGTTAATGCTGGAAATCATGGTTTGTACCAAATTAATGTAATTTGCCCATACACGTTATGTTGTGTACCAAATTTTATTAGACCATACATGGTATTGCTAGATGGCAAGTTTTGTACAAAATTAATGTGATGAGACCATGCATATTAATGTTAGATGGCATGTTTTGTATTAAATTAATCTGAGTCCATACATGTTAGTGCTAGATGGTACATTTATCATTTTCAACTGGGAAGGAATAGATGTAATTAACAGAGGAAACTGCTTCTTCGTGAATTTTATTTTTCAGAATTTTCTTGCATTTGATCACAACCAGCAGTTTTATTATGTTGTTCTTTCACTTGATGCAACAATTTTAAATTTAAGTGGGTTTCATTTGTTCTGATTTTACACCATTAATGTCATACAATACACAAAGTATATAGTATGCAAGCATTAGCAAAGGTAGCATGATAATATATATGATCAATGTACAAATGTTTGAGAGAAAATCATATATGATGATGTGAGAAAGAGAAAGCAATTTCAGTTTTTCATATTTTAAAAACCTGTAGGTATAATTATTGTTATCTAATTTTGGTTGTATAGATGAAACATTCATCACAAACATCTAAACAGTTCTTTTGAATCCTTCGTACATATTTTGTTACACACAGCAGTATTCAAATGAACTAAACAAGCAACCACTTCCATCCCCAAATAAAACATGAGCTTTTTTAAAAACGCAGATTGCATTTATTTTTTTTTTTTATATATTTCTTAACATTGTATCCATCATTACTGCAAAAAGAACAGTGGATATTTGCAACAATTATTCCAGAGATTTCACTAAGACGTTTTACAGTTTGGAAAGGGATGGAATAGATGAACATAACAGAAGCTAAATGGTGTCTACTTTGTTGCCATAATATATTCCAGCTCACAATTATTCAGTGAAGGTTACACATATAGACTAATTAAAGTGAGTGCTAAATAAAAAATGTTTTTCAGTATAATTTTGTGTTTGCATTCTGGTTCTAATCCACATGGATTTTCCTTTTTGTGACAATAATTTTGACCAGGTTATTAGCACAAATAAATGAATCTTTCTCATGTGTGCGGTAATTCTGGCTTGTAATACATAGATTAGACTTTTATGTTCAAATTACACTTTTTTGCTACTTGTAATTAGCAATAAGTAAACTTATACCTCTCAGGGGTTGACATGGATGTTGTCATAAAAAGAGAGTACTAGTTCAGATCCGTACCTAGCCTGAATTTCACAAAAAGAACTCGAGTCTAGAATCCATTAATATGATTGACTGAAATAGAAGTCTGATTATTATTGACCTATCAAGATAAATGATGCTGAAATTGAGTCAATGTCCTTTTTGGACCAATGTTTGCTCCAGATCATATACTTACTACTTAAGTTAACCTATACTACTTTACAGGTTTAGTTCGAAATGTAACCAATTCAATTAAAATTATGTATGAAAATTTGCATTACAATTACTACATTTTATAAAATAATTAATTATACTACATTTCTTTGCAAAGTGTAATCTGCTTGATGACCTTTGATGGATTTTCTAGAAAAGCAATAATATATATATATATATATATATATGTATATATATATATATATATATATATATATATATATAGATATATATATATAGAGATATATATATATAGAGATATATATATATATATATATATATATATATATATATATATATATATATATATATATATATATAGATATAGATATATATATAGATATATATATATATATATATATATATATATATATATAAATATATATATATATATATATATATATGTATGTGTGTGTGTGTGTGTGTGTGTGTAAATTTATGTATATTGAACAATTCAAATGTAATGCCAATATTCAATGTAATGAAAAGTTTTTTGCATTTATAACCCTAATATGTAGAAATTAAATTTAATATTTGTGTTCAACAATAATTATGATAATAATTTTTTTATGATAGTATACTGTTGTGAATGTGTTGGTTAAATTACCGATATCTGTATTAACAAACTGTCTCATTATCAATTACTTTCATTACTTGAAAATAAACAGTCAACTAAAGATGAATATAATGTCAAATATCAGAATTTCATGTCAGGTTGTTAAAATTGTCATATTTTGTCCTGTCCAACTGCATACAAGATACCCTAATTTGCTGGTGAATTATGGGTGTGCTGTTTGTTCCATATATTTTGACATTGGACTCAACTTGCAGCAGTTGATAGTAATTCCCGTACCACATTGCCTCTCCCGTCGTAAAATTAAAATTAAAAGTTCTTGCATGAATTGTAGCTTAAATTATGTTACAGGACAAGTGGGACAAAAATCAATTAAAAAATTTACAGATTAGTTTCAGTTTTAAAGCATGCGATTGTTGATATAAAACTGGTGACTCAGCTGTCAGATTAATGATATTTGCAGAGTTATAACACTGGAAATATGGCCTTATTAAAGGAATGACTTTTCATAAGGGGAGCAAAATGGTCCGTTGATACTACTTTTGTCTTGGGCAATATGACTTTTAATGGCATGGCCTTGTTTGAAAGGGGCATATGACTCAAATATACTGTGGCCATATGGATTTTAAAGAGTGACCTCTCTTGGATCTATCCTATAAATAGTAGGAGAAAGATAGCTCTGTATTGAATTTAAGATTTAAAAACTATACATTGCTGCCATTTTCCAGCACTTGATAGGCTATACATGGCAGTCAATATATCTAGTAGAGAAAGACTACTGACTCAAAGTAAGCTGCTGGAATCTTTCTTGCATATCTATGTTGGCCGAGTCCAAGACACGAACCAACATGGCCCAGAGGTGAGATGGCAGCGATTGGTAAAGTCGAAAAACTTAGACCACTGTGCCATCTGGGGAAAAATAATGTAGGAAAAGAAACATAATTTAAACCATTTTAATCTTTTTTTTTATTTCAGGCAAAAACAAGGATGTGATGATAAGATGTGAGGCATTCCCATCATTAATCCAGCTTATAGTCTCTGAAAATTTGGAGGTTCAGTGTAACACTTGGGCCTGTATTACAACACTAGCAACAAAAGGTACAATTACATCTATCACTTGGGCCTGTATAACAACACTAGCAATGAAAGGTACAATTACATCTATCACTTGGGCCTGTATAACAACACTAGCAATGTACAATTACATCTATCACTTGGGCCTGTATAACAACACTAGCAACAAAATGTACAATTACATCTATCACTTGGGCCTGTATAACAACACTAGCAACAAAAGGTAAAATTTGTAACACTTGGGCCTTTATAACAACACTAGCAACAAAAGGTAAAATTACATCTATTCAGTAACACTTGGGCCTACATAACAACCCTAACAACAAAAGGTAAAATTTGTAACACTTGGGCCTGTATAACAACACTAGCAACAAAATGTAAAATTACATCTATCACTCGGGCCTGTATAACAACACTAGCAACAAAAGTTAAAATTACATCTATCACTCGGGCCTGTATAACAACACTAGCAACAAAAGGTAAAATTACATCTATCACTCGGGCCTGTATAACAACACTAGCAACAAAAGGTAAAATTACATCTATTCAACTTTGTGCTAATTTGGCCCCATGATTCAGATGATCGGTTTAAAATTCTGGTTTGTGAAAGCTATGTTTCTTTGTCTAACAGTTGAAGTAAGTTTTAATGAGTAGGATTATAGAAACTTGAAAATGTTTGATGTTGAAACTTTAGTCAGAAAATTAATGAAACAAGATATTTCTGGAGCAGTTTTGTGCCATTCACATATATTTCATGCTTCATTGAATTTAGTTAAGTTTCTTATGTTTATCTGACCCGTTAGGTGCGGTCCTTAAGACCTATTATGTCTTTCAGTTGACTTGGGAGAGGGGAAAGATGTGTACCAGTGGTATACTAATTAAAAAATATAAAATCATATTATAATCTACTGTCTATATCTAAAATACACACTAGTTCTGTCCATCTCTCCAAATTCTACAATTATGTTTATCTACGTTATTTCTCATTATATTTCTCCACTTAGAATATCTATCACGGTGTAAAGGGTGTGTTGTGAGTGGATGTTCATCAGTTAATTGATTTAGCAATCATTATCTAGAGGATGACCTCCCTTGATGTTATTGCCCAGTGTAAGTGGATATATAGAACATGACAGAGACCTTCCTTAATGTTATTGCCCAGTGTGAGTGGATATATAGAACATGACAGAGACCTTCCTTAATGTTATTGCCCAGTGTGAGTGGATAGATAGAACATGACAGAGACCTTCCTTAATGTTATTGCCCAGTGTGAGTGGATAGATAGAACACGACAGAGACCTTCCTTAATGTTATTGCCCAGTGTGAGTGGATAGATAGAACATGACAGAGACCTTCCTTAATGTTATTGCCCAATGTGAGTGGATAGATAGAACATGACAGAGACCTTCCTTAATGTTATTGCCCAATGTGAGTGGATAGATAGAACATGACAGAGACCTTCCTTAATGTTATTGCCCAGTGTGATTGGATAGATAGAACATGACAGAGACCTCAGCAAGACCATTGAGAAGAAATAAATATGAGCCCCCTTAAACAGTTAAATAAAAAAAAATTTCATTAATTAATACATAAATTAAAATTGCAATTTCAATCCAACATATTTAGATTACCGGAATTTAATAGAAGTGTTCAGTTTATGGATTTGTTCATCATAGTAATGAATGGTGAAAAAAGTACAATTTCCATACCAGACATACATCACCTGGTATCATTCCTTTATTGACATTGTGTATTCCAAGTCAAGCATATATGCTTGGTTCTTTCTCTGCCCATATATTCTGAATTCTCTTTTTGCGGACTTCCCTCTTAGACTCTTCGCATTTGATTCTCGGGGAGGGATATAGAATGCTGCTCCCTTAAATGACAAGATTATGGGTAAAGGTCTATATGTTTCAGCACCTATCCCTATATATAAAATTCTCTTACTTTCATTATTCAGATACGTAAATAGCTATCCACACTGCATTAATTCTGATATAAGATGACCTAAATAATTAATGGTCCTTACAGATTTACTGTATTGAGGTGAGGTACAATTGTTATCTCTAGCACAAATGACTATTGCACTATATATCCAGATGAGCGGTGTTTACAACAAAGTGCTGTATAATTTTGCATTTGTTAATATATGACTTCTTACATCTAGCTAGTCAGTTCCACTCAATAAAATAAATGCTTGATTACTATTGCATAAGATTCATTAAATTCTAGCTTACAGATCATTCAAGCATTACAAAATCATATACAAATAAGCAATTATCATTAACTCATGATAAACAGCATCATCCTACAGGAAACAATTTTGTATATCCGTAAGAAATTCTGCTCATTTGAATATTCGGACTAATTCAAAAATCCCTATTATATCGTACACATTTGTATATTTTGAATTATATATAACCCATCAATTCTATCAATGAACTAATAACTTTAAAAATAAAGAAATAAAATTGCATAACAACTCTAGCATGTCAACAGGTTTTATTTAAAATTGTATAAATGATACATAATGTGGAACAAAAGCATATCAAACACATTTATAAACAAATAAAAGAGAACATTACCGATACATGGAAATTAAAATTGCATTCCTTAATGCTGTTTCTTTTTCACACAATTATGCGTCTTAACACTATAGCCTGTCTTTTCCATTCAAGACATCTATCTGGCCTCTTTACTTGTTAACGAGGGAAAACACTATTCTTTTAGGTTTCCAATGGAGTCAACCTGTCTTCTCTCAAGCAAGATTTCTTACTGGGGCTGTTCCATTAAGACATATACTCTGGGGGGAAGCACTTTCAAAATTAACCAACCCATAACAGAAGCAATTTAAACAATTATGATTCACTGTCAGATATGTTTGAATAAAATAACACTGACCCCTTCAGAAGCATATTTATTTTTATATAATTTCTGTCTATGGGTTAGTGGGTGGTAGAAGCGATTTTAATATTGGGTTGGGGACAGAAATGATTTAAATGACAGCTGACTGGAGGTAATCTACTGAATTATTACAGATCATATAAGCTACTGCATATTTTTAGTTTTATTCATTTATTATAATCAATCTTTTGTCCTTTGTTTGTCTGTCTGTCAGCCATGTATGTTTCTGATACTGTGAAATCACTAATTGGCTAAGTATTTGTAGATGTCATTGATCAGTCCCATAATTACTAATGTATTGTCCATGAATATAGATTTTACATTAGGGATTCCATGTATTCCAGTATGTTCTGCGGATATCCTATATGGGTTATACCTAAGTATAAATTATTTGTTAATTTCAATTTGTACCATTTGTGCCACAGAATATATATGAATGTGTTGGCATTAATACATATGTCTAGCCCCCAGTCCCTGAAGTTGATTACATGGCCCACATCACGTATCAGCCCTGCTAGATTGGGATGTCCGCAGCCAGGGGGGGTAAGCCACATACAAACAAAAGTGGACAAGGGGAGAGGGGTGTGGGAAAACAGGTATAATCTGCAGACATCCTTTATGAACAACCACTAAGAACAAATATTTCAGTTACCAACATCTTATTTTTATGCCTTGTTGCAAGACAAATATAAAGTTTTGTTGTTTTTCTTTTTAAAAAAGAAATTTAGCAAGTCAAACATTTTTATATCATAAATTATATTTTTAAAAATCGATGAAATTCACAGAATCATTTGTGCTAAGAGTATTCATAAAATCAGTGTCATTGCACATTTAACTGTATTGTCAACAACATCATCATCATCACTGATGTTCAAGCAGTAACATTCTGCACTTTTAATCCAGTTGTCACAGGTTCTATCTCCCACTCTGGTCTTTAATACGAGACTTAGACCTTTAGTCTGAGGGGCTTTCATGGCAGAGTATACGCTGCTTGTCTTGTGATACAGATCTGAGTGGCTTCCATGGCAGACTGGTACAAGATGCTTGTCCTGTGATTACTTGCCTCCAATCATCCAATGTGTAAATGAAAATGTTGCTAGATACTTGTGGAAGGTCAGTGGTTCTACATAAGTGGTGTTTGGTGTCTCAAATATACTTGGATTTTCTTCAGCAGTAAGATTGGCTGCCATATATAGATTCTCTTCATCTAAAAATGGTGTCAAGGCCATAATATCTACCGAAACCTGAGATCTCATGTATAGATGACATCGGCTGTTGAGATAAACATCAAATCAACAGAGGCCTAAGTGTACTTAGGTGCTTGCTTTTATGGATCACTTGCACATCTCACAGATCATTTTTGCCACAGCTGTAAGAGTTTATATGCTAGTAATTTGTTTAGACCGTTGAATATTGTCAATTATACCTTTCTGACATTTACCTAGAAGTCATCATCAGTTGGTACAAATGGATTTGTCATGTTAAACATACAAGATGGAGACATCATGAGCAATCCTGCATCAAAGTTTAATCAATCAATATTAGACCATGCTGGAATATTGATATACTGATGTGTGAACCCTGTTATACTTACAAAGCGACATATCAAATAAATGCATTGATACACGGCTACTGAAATTGGCCATACACACATATACAATTACTCAATACAGATTAACATAAATCTCTTTCCAAACACCAATTCACTTACAACAGACTTTAATGATTTCTAGAGTTTACGAAATCATAGTAAATAATAAGATAATGTATAGAACGAATGTTTACAGTGGAAAATTCAGTTTAAGGTTAAAAGTATTTTATTTGCTTGGCTTTTAATAAGCACATACCATAAACCAACTCCTGCACAAGCAAAATCTGTCCATCAAAATCTCTCTCTTGTGCACTTAGATTAAAATGAGTATCTGGATGAGATTCAAGCTATTGTTTCTTTCAGCAGGACTAACCGATTAATCCTAATCTTCTACCATGCAAACTGAGACTTGCAAAAAGAAAAGTATCAAGTGATATTGATGTACTTTAAACATTCAATGAAAGCTATAAGAATTTCAGAGGAGAAACTGAATGAATATTGTCCAATGAATGAAACTGCCATTTAATGATAAGCTTTTCACCTAGCAATTTCAAGATGTATATATCACACTGAAACATTTCTTATTATCATCCAAGTGTGAGATATGAAACTCATGCCAACTTCACAGTGGGCTGATAAAGGTTGATACTATGTCGGAGTGCTAAAACTTTCATAGACAAATGATATGCCATATGCATCACTATTTCTAACACCGTTCCACTGGTGAATAATATTCATACACAAAGGTGTGCAAACCTTGACAACTACAGAAAAAAGCAAGACAATACATTGAGGTCAACATTTTGGTGCCATATATGCTACTTTGTCAAAATGTAAACAGTTCTCACATTAAGGTACAAGACACAATTACCCCCTTGCCAAAGAGCATGACATACAAACAATACATGAAATGTGGAAAAAGGAAGAAAATATAATAAAGTAATGCATAAAATTATTTAAATATACACAAAGAAACGTAAAAGTATAATAGATATGGCTGACTGCATCATAAAAAAATTATCACTTTTCCTTAAGGAGGTAGATTTAATGCAGCATTCAGTGACCTATGTACAAAAAAATCATAAAAAATGAAATACACAAGTGAGTTAAAGAAGGTCCATATTTTGAGAGACCTATATTAAAACAAACAAAAATGTTATCCACTTGATCAGTGAAGTCAGTGGCAGTTCATAGCAGAAGAAGAAGATCATGCACCCCAACCCCAAATCTATACCTGCAATTGTCATGTCTGTAGGTCATTTTTGACACCATGTGGTGCTCACAGTGCAAACACAAGCCCTTTTCCTAGATGACAATTCTGCAAAACAGTATGTACTAAACAGGAAGATGCAGTTGAAAATAGTTTTCATCCAAGCCGTTTTTGAGATGTTCTACTTTTCCCAAACGCATGTGTTTACTGCTATGGCAGCCTAGCTATTCTTCCTACCCAACTATTGGCATTTCAAGATAAACATACTGCAGAGTAAATATAGAATGTGTACATGCCTGATATCAATTTCAAGAAGAACACAAGCACGAAACACATAGTTCACAAATATATCCATATCTTTAATTCATAATCAATAATAGCTGAAAATGTAACACCATAATCATAAGTTAGGAAATTACCAGGGTCCAAATTTTGAAACTATCCCCTGCCACCTTAAGGATTTGGCTGAAATGTGTTATGTCAACAGTTTTGTATATATCACATCTTTAGACATTATCTAGTACCATGGTATAAAGAAAAACTGTGCAAAAACGAAAAATGGCATTAAACTTTTAACTTTTAGGAAAGAAGCTACCTTGCGACAAAAAGCTCTGCATTATTTACATTGTGAGTTATTACAGACTGCATTTCTTGAAAGATTTCAAATTGTTTCCAACCTACAATGTGTTTGGTCTTTGTTTACCACCATAGAATAAGGACATAATCAAAATTCCTTTACAATCTTTCATGAATGTCTAGAAAAGGTTTGGAAGTTATAAATTTGTAACATTTCAACTTTTGCAGCAGAATTTCTTGATCAACAAGATCAAAGGCTTTCTTGAAGTCAAGGAAAACAATCCCAGTCATATGTCCATTATCCATTTCCTTCAGCCATTAATTTGGTAATTTCTGTTTGGCACAAGGGATACTTTCTAAATCCTGATTGCACTTTATGAAATAGAGAGTATGTGTCAAAAAATTTATAGACCTGAATGGCTAAATGTTTTCCAAATAATTTTGACAATACAGGTAGAATTGATATTAGTCTGTAATTCCTTGGATTCTCCTTTTCTCCTTTTTTAATGATAGGTGTAATCTTTTAACATTTTAGAGTTTTTGGATAATAACCACTCTTTATAACCACTCTTTATACTTAAGTTTGCGATACGCGTTAATTGCTTTGCTATTACTGGTGCAGCATTTTTTAGAATTCATGGACCAATACCATCCAATCCAGAGGATTTATTAATATTCACCTTAGAATATGAAAGACAAGTTTCACTAACATTGAAAAATAATTATCATGAGGAATTTTCACACTTATAAGAGCATTAAGTTAGTTTGGCTCTAAATGCTGTTACTAGAGATGCTTATGAAGAAATTCTTAAACATTTCCACAATGTCCTGTGAAGATGTTGATATATCCTCATTATGCTTAAGTCTAGGGGGAAAACATTATGTCCTCATTATGCTTAAGTCTAGGGGGAAAACATTATGTCCTCATTATGCTTAAGTCTAGGGGAAAAACAGCTGTTCTTGGGTTGAACACAACTGTTCTTGGGTGGGTTCTGCTTTTTTAGATGCTTCAAGAATGTCTTGTACAGATGTTGCTGTGTCCTCATTTTGCTTACGTCTAGGGGAAAAACAACTGTTCTTTGGTGGGATCAGCTTCCACAATGTCTTGGTTCTCTTAGGGTCTTCATCAGCTATATCGCAGACTGATTGGAAGGGTTTGCAAACTAAATCATTCAAGAACATTTCCTATCAAACTGTTTAAAGTCTCTGTATTGTATTCCAATGTGTTGGCCATTTTTGCCTGATTTAGGAAGATGTTTTGTTATAAAGACTGGGTAGTGGTAAGTCAGTGCATATACTGGCATGTTTATTTCACTTATGTTATCAAGTTTATTGGTATAGACATGATCAATGATAGTAGCACTTTTATCTGTTACTCTCGTTGGGGTGTTTATTGAGTAAAGTTGTAAGTTTCAAAGTTACTTATCCATGCTAATGATGGAGTATTCATGTCAATTTTAAAATCGCCTATGATATTTTTTAAATTATTCTTTAGTATTGCTTTTTGAATTTGCAACTCAAATCTAATAATCCAATCAGCTGTGGAACTAGATGGCCTGTAAACTGAACACAAGAGTATTGACTTTGATTGGGCAAGAGTTACAGTGATCCAGATATTCTCTACCCCAATAGTCTCTAGATCAACGTGTCGTTTTAATTAATGGAACTGTATACATAAAGAACTGAGTTATTTACAAAGACCAGTTTCATGTAGTTAATGTTAAAATCAAATAATATAATAGATTCTGAGTTTAGTGTTAGGACTGGTTGGCCTGGTGTTAGAACAATCATGTGACTGGGTTGGACACAATGATCCATGTCTGCGGCATGATCCCCAGTGCAAGACATCACTTTAAACTGCCATACTGCAGACATATTGATATGACTGAAAAATTGGTAAAGCCAAGTTAAAGACCTAACACACACACATATTTTGCCATGACAACCGGCATAGCCAATATAAGACAGGTTGTAGATCACATTTATGTATATCTTCTATACTTTTAATTTTTCATTGCACTATTATTTCAATTCTTAAAATTATTTATTAGTTTTTCTGTTTTTTTATTATAATAAAAAACAAGTTGCAACCATGTCTTTTATTTCCAGTCTGCCAGAGTTTATGGCACTATGGTACACTGGTAAAATGTGATACCACATTATTGAAAGCATAATGGCATGGTCACAGCAAGTTGAGTTGGGGACCCAGGGTGGCAGATCTATCCCCGTGAGTTCACGTCTCGGGTATGCAAGAAAATCTTCCGGTAGCTTTTGTGGATTGCTTTATTCTTATGTTTTACCTTAGTTCATCTTTCACTAGTGATAGTGGCCACCATGTACACCAAGTATGTGCTGAGAAATGGTGTTAAGCCCAGAAAGTCAGCCACAGCATTTTAATTTTTGCCATTTTTCTTCATCATTTAAAAATTTTGCTACCCTACATATTGCTATTTTTTTTGCAGATGAGCTAGAAAAATTTATTGTAACAGAACATGGGGTCAAGCCACTCCTGAACCTTTTGATGTCACATGATCTCAGAGTTAAACGCATTGCTGCAGGAGCTGTATCGAACCTCACACACATAGGTAAGATTATCATAATTTATATTTAGCCAAATCTCTAAATTAATACTCACCTGTAATCCATTTTGATTACTGACGAGTAATATAGCTGATTATTACATGAATATGACTACATTAAACGTGTTTTGCAGCATTCACTCTGTTGTAGCAAACTAGGTAGGTTGCATTGGGCCTCATATCAGTATTTCTAAAGAGTTCTTCATGAAAATTTTACTATGTTACTAAAAATTCTATATTACTTTACATGAATATTTTTGTTTAAAGTAAGAAAATACGTTTCAGTATTGTAAGGCCCATTTCGTTCCTTAAAGGAGCAACATATATTTGTACGTTGGAAGAGAAAGTGATGTGTTTGAAAAGGTAAAACGTTTGGGGTTGTGGCAACAGAAGAGGGGTTATAACATCAACATAAAATCAAGAACAATTTGACAATGTTTAATGAATTGTTAACAATAGTTAAGAGATATAGTTATTGTGTACAACTAAATTATGAAATTCTAATTTAAAAAAATGGATGGAATGATGGAATAAATCTACTATTCTTATTTAATTGATATTGCAATGTGATAATTTTAAAGTTTCAAAATGTACTAACTCAACACATTTAATTTTTTAAAACTTTGGCGCCGAATGTACTCGTCAGTTTTATGACCAACAATGACAGCCCTTACCTATTTATAAAACCTTCCCAGACACCATGTGAGACTATTTAATTAATCACTGAATGCATGGCAACCCATGTAACCAATCAGTGTCTTGTATGGTGTGCTGATTATTGCTTTGTAAACAATAGTTTTGCTTGGTATACAAGGTCAACATTACAAATATACAAATAAAATGACAAAAAGTATTCAATTCTGTAGGTCTTCTCTATGAAATGAATAAAAAGATTTTATGAGCTCAAGTTGGTGAACTTAAACTTTATGATGACAATTTAAAAGTCTTGAATAATTGAATCAATTCATGTAGTCCTATATCAACCCGTTTGTTTGTACACCACTGCCAATTTCAAAAATTGAAACATGTAATGTGATAAAAAGTGCAAGGAACTTTGTCAATTCATTAATTGATTTACATTTTTTAACCTGACTCTGAGTAGAATGATCCTAACACCATCATCCTTTGCACATTTCACGGAAGTTTTCAATATAATAGATGGACATGCCCTAGATCCTGGACAGATCTATTTCAAGCAAAGAATGTGAGCACAACTACAGAAAGGGCATACATATGTCGTCTGCTTCTAATATTTACAAAGTCGAATCCAGCAAAGGAAAAGAATGACAAGAAAAAATTTGATTTTCACTTTGATTTGACAAGCTGTTTAATTCATACGTTCATGTGTGCAAAGGATTTAATTTCAAAATCTCAGTGTTATGGCAATTTACAGAATTATTGGGAAGTAACCCAGTAGGATGAACTACGTCATTATGTTGTCAGAGGGAAATAAACTAGCCTATAGTGTACGCAATATGGCGCCTTATTAGTATTTAAAGTCCGTTAATGGGGCAGGGGCTAGTTTTTATGTACAAATTGAATGCCTCAATCAGTGACCTAAAACAAAAAAAAAATCATAAAAATATAAAATACACAAGTGAGGTCAAGAAGGTCTATACAAATATTATCCACTTCACCAGAGAAGTCTGTGTCAGTTTATAGCAGAAGAAGTTTATGCACCTCAACCACAAATATTTAAATTCAATTTTTATGTCCAAAGGTCATTTTTGACACCATATGATTTTCACAATGCAAAAACAAGCCCTTTTCCTAGATGAAAATTCTGCAAAAATAGTGTGCACTAAACAGTCGTCATCCAAGCCGTTTTTTTATATTCAACTTTCCCCAACCCCATGTGTTTAATGCAATGGGGGGCTATCTCTTCTTCCTAGCCAACTACTTGTATTTCACTATCAACATACCACAGAGTAACTATGGAAGGTGTATGTGTCTGACAACAATATCAAAAACAACACAAACACAAAACATCTAGTTCACAAATATATCCATATCTTTAATTAGTAAACAATAATAGCTGAAAACGTCACAACATAGCCAAAAGTTAAGAAATTTGCCAGGGGCCAATTTACAAACCTGTACCCTGCCACCTTAAGAATTTGGCTCAAAGTTGTGTATCTATCAGGACATAATTAAAATTCCTTTACAGTCTTTCATGAATGTCGAGACGAGGTTTAGAAGTTATAAATTTTAAAAGTAAATGACAGAAATGCAATGTTGGTTGTCAGTGACAGAAGCGAAAAGTTTCTATAAACTTTTCTTGAAAACGTAAAGAAATCACACATTTAAATAAATAATGTGCTTTAGAAGTACTTTTAGAATGATATAAAACAAGAATTTCCTAACCTTTCATCATCAGTCTGGAGATGCTAATAGCAGCATCAATGTTATGTGAGTGTGGGGGTAGGGGTAATCACAACAACAGTCTAACTAATCAGTCAACATTGGATCATGATGGAATGTTAATATACTGATGTATGTACCCTGTTAAACTTACAAAGTGATATATATATATATATATATATATATATATATATATATATATATATATATATATATATATATATATATATATATATATATATATAAAAATTCATTGATACATTGATACTGAAATTGAGCATACATATACATTTACTCAACAGTTGATAAGAAATCTCATCTCAGACACCAATTTCTTAATTACAAATGACTTTAATAATTTCTGAAGTTTACAAAATCATGGTAAATAATAAGATAAGGTATAGAATAAATATTTACAGTGAAACATTCAGTTCAAGATAAAAAGCTGTTCACTTTTTGGCTTTTAATAAGCATATACCATAGAACAAAACCTGCAAAAACTAAATCTGTCCATCAAAGTCACTCTCTTGTGCACTTAGACCAGAATGAGTATCTGGATGAGATTCAAGCTCTTGTTTCTTTCAGGATTGACTGATTAATTCTACCATGCAAACTCAGACTGGCAAAAAGAAATGAAGCAAGTGATATTGATGTACTTTTTACATTAAACGAAAACATAAGAATTTTAGACAAGAAACTGTATGTGTATTGTCCAAGGCATGAAACTGCCACATAATTTTAAGCTTTTCCCCTTTGATAACTGAACCTAGAAATTTCAAGATGTATTTATAACACTGAAACATTTCTTATTATCACCCAAGTGTGTGATATGAACCTCATGTCAACTTCACAGTGGGCTCATGAAGGTTGAAATTATGTCGGAGTGCTAAAACTTTCATTCTTCTCACCAAAATATAGCAAGCAATATGCCATATGCATCATTATTCCTAACACCGTTCCACTGGTGACATTCAACATTCACAAGAGTATGCTTATGCATGATTCCTCTGAAGTCTAGCTGCTCCTGTGGAGTTAAATTACTTGAATGCATATTGACATTATTAGCAATTGTTTCTATGTGTATGTATTGAAATATTAATAATATTCATACAAATAGGTGTGCAAACATTGACAACTACTGAAACAAGCAAGACAATACATTGTGGTCAACATTTTGATTCCATATTTAGTAAGTTAAGTGTAGAATATGCTACTTTGTCATGATGTAAACGGTTCTAACATAGAGTACAAAACACAGTTATCTCCCTTGCCAAAGAGCATTACATACATGATATGTAGAAAAGGGAAGGTTCTGTAATGATCCTAATGCATAAAGTATTCACAAAGAAACAGAAAATTATAATAGAGAATAGCTGACTCAATGCAGAACCATAATTAAATTATTGTTATTCCTTAAGAATTTGGTTCAAAATAGTTTATGTCTTAAGTTGTGTATATATCCCATATTCAGACATTATCTAGTACAATAGTATGAAGGAAAAGTTTTGTGCACAAAATTAAAAATGCTATTATGCTTTTAGGAAAGTGACTACATTGCAGCAAAAGTACTACCTTGTTTACATTGTGAGTTATTGCTGACTGCATTTCTTGAAAGATTTAAAATTGTTTCCAACCCACAATGCTTTTGGTCTTTGTTTACCACCTTAGCATCAGAACAATCAAAATTCCTATACAGTATTTAATGAATGTCAAGAAGAGGTTTGGAAGTTAAAATTTTTGGGAGTAAATGACAGCAATATAATGTTAGTTGTCAATGACATAAGTGAAAAGTTTATATAGGTTCTTCTAGGAAACAAAAAATATCACACATTTAAGTAAATAATGTGCTATACAAGTACTTTTAGACTGATATAAACAAGTGGTTCCTTAACTTTCATTATCATTCTGGAGATGCTAATAGCAGCATCAATGTTATGTCAATGCTTATTGAGTGGAATGAGGAGGTAATCACAATAACAGTATAGCTGATTAAAAAGATTAAAGTTAATCAATCAACATAAGACCATGCTGGAATGTTGATATATGAATGTAAGGACACTGTTAAACTTACAAAGTGATATATCAAATAAATTCATTTATACATAGCCACTGAAATTGACTATACATATACAATTATTCGATACAGTTGAACATAAATCTCTTCTCAGACACCAATTCACTTACAACTGACTTTAAGGGTTTCTGGAGTTTACAAAATTATGGTAAATAATAAAAAAGGTATAGAATAAATATTTACAGTGACAAATTCAGTTCAAGGTAAAAAGTATTTCACTTGCTTGGCTTTTAATAAGCACAATAAAACAACTCCTGCGGAAGCTAAATCTGTTCATCAAAGTCACTCTCTTGTGCACACAGATAAGAATGAGTATCTGGATGAGATTCAAGCTATTATTTCTTTCGGAATCACTAACCGATTAATCATAATCTTCAACCATGCAAACTAATACCTATAAAAAGAAAAGACATAAGAATTTCAGAGGAGAAATTGTATGTGTATTGTCCAATGCATGAAACAGCCACTTCATTTTACGTTTTTTACCCTTTGTTAACTGAACCTAAAAATTTCATGATATATACATAACTCTGAAATATTTCCTATTATTACTTAAGTGTGAAATATGAATCTCATATCAACTTCCCAGTGGGATCATGAATGTTGATGTTCATGTCAGAGTGCTAAAATTTTCATTCTTCTCACCAAAATATAGCAAGCTATATGCCAAGTGCATCACTATTTTTAACACCATTCCACTGGCAACATTCAACATTCATAAGAGTATGTAATGCATGATTCCTCTGAAGTCTAGCTGCTAATGTGGAGTTAAATTACTTTAAAGAATGCATGTTGACCTGGTAAGCAATAGTTTGTGTGTGTGTCTGTATTGAAATGTGATTACTATTCATAGAAATAGTTGAGCAAACCTTGACAACTACAGAAAAAGCAATAGATTGTGTTAACCAGTTCAAAATATTCTACTTGGTCATGATGTAAACGGTTCTCACATTAAGGTACAAAACAGAGTTACCTCCCTTTCCCAAGAGCATTACATACAACACAACATGATATATATATATATATATATATATATATATATATATATATATATATATATATATATATATATATATATATATATAAAAGGAGGTAAAAAAATGAAGCAAATGCATAAAAATATTTTTTTAAGGGTGCAAACCTTGACAACTACAGAAAAAGCAAGACAATACATTGTGGTCAATTAGATCACAAATATATCCATATCTTTAATTAGTAAATAGTAATAGTTGAAAAAGTTACACCATATCTTTAAATTAAGAAATCTGCCAGGGGACAAATACGAAACTGTTCAGCCACCTAAGCATGAAATGTGCAAGAATTTCCAGTATTTGTGCCATTCTGGTCACAGTCAGGTTAGAATTGATAAATCAATGATATATTTGATTTAGTTCTGTTCTCTGTGAACTTTTTTATCACTTTAAACATTTTAGCTATTGAAATCGGTAGGTTAGTACAAACAAACGGGGATGTAGCGTCATTGGTATCTTCTCTTAGATTATTGTAGGTAACTTCGCCGTGATATTTTAGGGCATGATCGTGTATGGGATTCCCTAGTCTGGTTGGCATAGAGACCATATGCTTACTCTACATTTGTTTGAATATGCTTATTTGCCACAATATATATATATATATATATATATATATATATATATATATATATATATATATATATATATATATATATATATATATATATATATATATATATATAAAGTGTTTGTAAGATCTGGGTCAATTTCAAGCTAAGAAAAAATATTTGAAATTTACAGATGTGTCAGAAAACATTTTGTGAATAGAACTATTAAATCCAATGAATTTAAAACATTTATTTGAAACATTTGACACAATTTTATTGAGTATATATAGATAAGCCCTGATATTATCTCTTTTTTTATATCTCATGTTTACGTTATTGGATATAGGTGGGTCTGCTGACTAATTTTCATTTATTTTATGCCTTCAGAATCAAACTGCAATGTGCTGGTGAACAGAGGTGCAATTCCTGTTCTAGTTCATGCACTGCATTCTCTTGATATCGATGTACAATACCACTGTTCCGCCGCACTGAGTAATATCGCCGTCAGCAAGAAATATAGGACTATGATAACTGGAGTGGGATATCATGATGTTATTGAACTTTTAATACGGTTGATCTCATCAGAGTCAGAAATGGTAACTGTAATTAAATTTTTAAAAACATTTTGCACAATTATAGGGTCCAAATTTGGTTTACAGCATGCAAATATTTGCCTGAACACAATAAATATGTTTGATCCTGAGGGGTTTAAAGTCATGTTCGGCATGCTTTTGTCACGATTTACACACAACAAACAGTGTGATTGCTTTTTTAATGTAGTAAGCAACTTAGTCTACCAAATAGTCTGTTCCTGTTTAATGCACAAGACATTGTTATGTATTTGTAATTAAATTACTTGTTTCTTAGTTTTAAATCTTTTTATTTTACTTTATTCCATTACATGTTATTGCAATGATAACTTTGTTTAATAGATTTGGGTTTTTTTAATAGAAATTCAGTTCAGTTCTGCTTGACCTGATAAACAACAAATATTTTAAAGATTGTATTTAGTTTCTGGTCTTTATTCAGAAATCAAATAGACTTCTACTTAACCACTTTTTATTAATTTTTTTAATTCATTCTAAGAGTAAGATTTATTCAGTGAAATCAAAACCATACTTAGAGTATGTGATAATTAGAATGTAAAAAATATTCTATGTTGTTCTAGAAGGTGACATGTGACCCTTATACTGAAATCTGTTTTGAGTCTTGACTCAATATGTAATTGTTTTCTGAGACCAGTTGGGTTCTAAATCTTTGACAGCTTCTGTGATGCAACAAGGAACTGTTGACATGACAACACTTAGAAGGTCATCACATACATCATCGCAATCCATTTTGATTTCATCAGGAATTGATTAATTTTTGTATTCGATTCAAAGACTAAGTTTTTCTCATTTTTACCCTGGTGTTCTAGGGAAAAAAATTATTTGTTAAATTTCGTAATGCTTGTTGTCTTAACTTTTTCCTTGTTACTTTTGTACGAGCCTAGACACGTAACAACACTGACATTATTGGTTAATCATACCAGTTGAATATTATTTATATGACACAAGAGGTGACATTAGTGTATTTTATGAATATCACACTGTAGAGTTGTTAATGTAGTATATTATGAATATCACACTGTAGAGGTGACTATAGAGTATATTATGCTTATCACACTGTAGAGGTGACTATACAGTATATTATGCATATCACACTGTAGAGGTGACTATAGAATATATTATGAATATCACACTGTAGAAGTGGCATTACAATATTTAATGCATATCACACCGCAGAGGTGACTATACACTATTTTATTCATATCACACCGCAGAGATGACTATACACTATTTTATTCATATCACACTTTAGAGGTGACTATACAGTATTTTATGCATATCACACTGTAGAGGTGACTATACAGTATTTTATGCATATCACACTGTAGAGGTGACTATACAGTATTTTATGCATATCACACTGTAGAAGTGATAATATTGTCTATTATTCATATCACACTGTGGAGGTGACTATACAGTATACTATTCATATCATACTGCAGAGGTGACACTACTATATTATTCATGTCACACTGTAGAGGTGACTATAGAGTATATTATGCTTATCACACTGTAGAGGTGACTATACAGTATATTATGCATATCACACTGTAGAGGTGACTATACAGTATATTATGCATATCACACAGTAGAGGTGACTATACAGTATATTATGCTTATCACACTGTAGAGGTGACTATAGAGTATAGTATGCATATCACACAGTAGAGGTGACTATACAGTATATTATGCATATCACACTGTAGAGGTGACTATACAGTATATTATGCATATCACACTGTAGAGGTGACTATACAGTATATTATGCATATCACACTGTAGAGGTGACTATACAGTATATTATGCTTATCACACTGTAGAGGTGACTATAGAGTATAGTATGCATATCACACAGTAGAGGTGACTATACAGTATATTATGCATATCACACTGTAGAGGAGATTATACAGTATATTATGCATATCACACTGTAGTGGTGACTATACAGTATATTATGCATATCACACTGTAGAGGTGACTATACACTATATTATGCATATCACACTGTAGAGGTGACTATACAGTATATTATGCATATCACACAGTTGAGGTGACTATACAGTATAGTATGCATATCACACAGTAGAGGTGACTATACAGTATATTATGCATATCACACTGTAGAGGTGACTATAGAGTATATTATGCATATCACACTGTAGAAGTGACTATACACTATTTTATTCATATCACACTGTAGAGGTGACTATACAGTATATTATGCATATCACACTGTAGAGGTGACTATACACTATTTTATTCATATCACACTGTAGAGGTGACTATAGAGTATATTAGGCATATCACACAGTAGAGGTGACTATACAGTATATTATGCATATCACACTGTAGAGGTGACTATACAGTATATTATGCATATCACACTGTAGAGGTGACTACACTATTTTATTCATATCACACTGTAGAGGTGACTATACATTATATTATGCATATCGCACAGTAGAGGTGACTATACAGTATTTTATGCATATCACACTGTAGAGGTGACTATACACTATTTTATTCATATCACACTGTAGAGGTGACTATACAGTATATTATGCATATCACACAGTAGAGGTGACTATACAGTATATTATGCATATCACACAGTAGAGGTGACTATACAGTATATTATGCATATCACACTGTAGAGGTGACTATACAGTATATTATGCATATCACACTGTAGAGGTGACTATACACTATTTTATTCATATCACATTGTAGAGGTGACTATACAGTATATTATGCATATCACACTGTAGAGGTGACTATAGAGTATATTATGCATATCACACTGTAGAGGTGACTATACAGTATATTATGCATATCACACTGTAGAGGTGACTATACACTATTTTATTCATATCACACTGTAGAGGTGACTATACAGTATATTATGCATATCACACTGTAGAGGTGACTATACACTATTTTATTCATATCACACTGTAGAGGTGACTATAGAGTATATTATGCATATCACACTGTAGAGGTGACTATACAGTATATTATGCATATCACACAGTAGAGGTGACTATACAGTATATTATGCATATCACACTGTAGAGGTGACTATACAGTATATTATGCATATCACACTGTAGAGGTGACTATACAGTATATTATGCATATCACACTGTAGAGGTGACTATACAGAATATTATGCATATCACACTGTAGAGGTGACTATACACTATTTTATTCATATCACACTGTAGAGGTGACTATACACTATTTTATTCATATCACACTGTAGAGGTGACTACACACTATTTTATTCATATCACACAGTAGAGGTGACTATACAGTATATTATGCATATCACACAGTAGAGATGATAATAAAGTCTATCATTCATATCACACTGTAGAGGTGATGATATAATAAAATAATAATAATAATAATAATAATAATAATAATAATAATAATAATAATAATAATAATAATAATAATAATAGAGGTGACAATACAGTTTGTTATTCATATCACACTGCCGAGGTGAAAAGATAATATCACCCTAAATTATTAAAATCTGTAATCCATGCTACCACTATAATACTGCTTTAGATTCTTGGCAATATAACACAGGTATAAGTCCTGTTTAATAGGCGATCTTCTAATATTAAGAAATGGTAATGCTACATAATAATATTTTTCACTTTTTCATTTCAGGTTAAGTGCCAAGGATGTATTGCCTTGAGAAATTTGGCAGTAGATGGTAGGTGTAAAGTACCATTCTATCATTGTTGTAATAAACAATACCAATATGAATTGGTCATTGCTTGATTAAGTCCCAAAAGTGAAAAACTAATTGTCAAGAAAGACTGGTGACTTTTTCTTCCACTTCAGTATAATAACATTTTTCCCAACTTAAGAAGTTTACATTTTGTTTTATTTCTATTCTTTTATTCTGGATTCAAAAAGATGAAGAGAAGTAGAGAACCAGACTAATCTGAGGATCATATTAGGACATTGTTATGCCAAAAGCTGTGAATTTTATTTGACATGTACATCCAGTCATTATTTATGTATTTTAGAGGACATCCAGTTTCTGATAGCCAAGCATGGTGCCATTCCAACTCTACAACAGGCACTGAATTCCAAAAGTCCTGAGACAAAAGCTGCCGTCATGGGATGCATCAGAAATTTATCATTACATAAAACCAATGAGGTGAGTGTGAAATTTTATTACTGTTGGTTTAAAATAGTGGGAGTTATACAGTAACAGCGGAAGTGTCAAATGAACAACAGGTAAACAATTCCTTGCTGCCCTTTACCTTTCTTGTGTGTCCATACAAATTGTCCATTGACTTTGTTGCCACAATAATAACACATGAAAAATCAGATCAGTAAATTTTTGATCCTTAACAATTGCATGTAGCTTGTATGAGAACTTTTTAAATATGTCACATGCTTAATTATATTTATATTTCCTGAATACATAGTATTTAATATTTGCTGGTGTAAACAGTTACTCATGTAAAATGTGATGAGTTATTGACTTTTTTTGAAATCTCATCTGGATACAATAAAGATGTGATTTGTACATCAAGTTTGCCATTCTCAAGACCATGATAAGCCTTCTTTGGAGATGCCTGGGCATTGTGACACTCTAGACTGAGCAATGTACATTGCTGCTGACAGTAATGATTACCATTGTGAGATACATTGTTTGTAAAGAAGCAAACTACAACAATTTGTTGTTCTATAATATAACACCATTTTCGGCACAAAATATACTATACATGGCAGTCATTATAAATGGTGGATAAAGAGCTGGGAGAAAAACCCTGAAAGAACCACTGACCCACAAGAAACTACTGTCAAGCTTTCTCATATACCCACATTGCTTGAACCTGACACAGAGGCGAGATGACAATGATCGATAATGGTTAGCACTTTAGACCTTTTAAGTCGGCAAATATCAACTGGAGATAGACATGATGACAATGAATTTCATGTATATCCATCTGTTGGACATTGGAAAATGTCACTGGAAATACTAGTGAGTGATTTTGAGCCCAAAATTGATGTTGAGTGAGACTCCAATGCATATGCCAGATGGACAGGATATTGGCTATACATATTCAAGATATCCATGTCTAAGTAAGCAGACTTTGGGAATGTTGGACTTAAAACCATAATACAGCAATTTGGAAGAGAACAAAAAATCTGGTGTAAGAGGCAGCAAAGCACTGAATCGAAGAAGTGAAATTTTGGCAGAGTCCATGTTAGTGAAAACTTTTCTTATTGGGACAGATATCCAAGAGAGGATACCCATGGGGCCGTACTTGTGAGATATTGAAAATTGCACAATCATAAAGAATAATAACCACAATCTATTGTTTCCTTTGGTTGTAGTTGATTAGACGAATAACATATTTTTTCAAATTTCTTACAAATATATTTTTTTATAGATCACTCTCAGGAAGACCGAACAAATCAAAATATTGTTATCTTAAATAGCGTCTGAGACTCCCCGTTGAAGTCCCATACATTGACTACAGATGAACCACTCTACTGATACATTATCCATTTCGTCTTTACTCCATGAAATGAGACAATGTCATTCAATTTTTCAATTACATCAAAATTACTCAACCGTGTCTGGTTCCTGGTAATGTTATTACACATCCTGTCTCTAATAGATATGGAAAAAGACTGCATACTAACCTTGCTAAAGGTGGTGCTTAAGGAATGATTCCTCCTTATTTTGTTGCCCTAGTCAAATTAGTTGTTCGTGCTCCAGGACACTTCATTTTCTTTCTTTTACACTCATAGAGATTTCTCTAAATGTTTGCTTTTTAAAATTAGGTGTAATTGACCCCCATCAAGGTAGGATCAGTATAACTCCAGTCTATTGAACAAACCAGACAAGACCTGTCACTCATAATTAACAGGTTCCAACATCAGAGGATGCAATACAATTTGGTATTAAATTGTGTCAGTTACAACTACTCACATACATTAAACACAATGCAAGAGGATGCAATACAATTTGGTATTAAATTGTGTCAGTTACAACTACTCACATACACTAAACATAATACAAGAGGATGCAATACAATTTGGTATTAAATTGTGTCAGTTACAACTACTCACATACATTAAACATAATACAAGAGGATGCAATAAAATTTGGTATTAAATTGTGTCAGTTACAACTACTCACATACATTAAACACAATACAAGAGCAGCATTTACAAATTGTCCCTCAGATATATTTAGTTCCTGTTTAATGCCATTGATTAGCAAATTCTGTGTAAACCATTGATATTTACATTTGTTAGAAATTTTATTTACAGTTAGCAAAATGTTAAAAGGCCAGATCCTTCAATCAAAACTGATAGGAAAATATTTTCATTAGTCTCCTTAGTTTCATGATAGTTTCCTTTTTCAAGGCATTACATTTTAATGATTTTTTGTTCATAAAAAAGTAAAATACATTCTACATATTTTGTATCTGTATCAGTGTGTCTTTAAACAAAACGAAAATGAAAATAAAAGCAGCATAAATTTGAATAAATAAGCAATAATGAAAGTTAAACCAAATACCAAAAAATGCTATTCTGCCAGTTAACCAAAACAAGTGGTGTAATTGTTGTTTGTCTATCAAAAACAAGTAAACTATTTTTAATGTATTAGAAAATAATACTTT
Organism: Potamilus streckersoni; assembly: GCA_016746295.1. NCBI lineage: Eukaryota > Metazoa > Mollusca > Bivalvia > Unionida > Unionidae > Potamilus > Potamilus streckersoni. The sequence goes on from JAEAOA010001402.1 coordinate 1,751,751, forward strand.
TATACCTTAAATATTTAAAAATAAATTTGGAGACCTGCAATCACTGAAACTATATATATATATATATATATATATATATATATATATATATATATATATATATATATATATATATATATATATATATATATATATATATATATATATATATATATATATATACTTTCTGAGAACATTCATCAACATGCCCACTCCTCGACTTAATCCAAGTCCAATTTAAATACATGTATTTAAAATATAATACCATAATATGTGACATATATGTTTCAAATTCGAACTGAAAACATACACACTGGCACACGTGAGTGTGTGTGTGTGTGTGTGTGTTGCTCTCAGTCTTTCACCTCTAGAGGATACACTGATACACAAAAAATACAGCAAAAGATAATCCAGCAAACATTATACACTAGCAAGGGGCTATTGAGTCCTATGATTCTTATTTTATGGTGGACAACTTAATACATATTGTTCTCTTACAGTGAAACCACATAATTATAAAGGAAGAAAAAAAATTTGAATTAAAATCCAACTAGAAACTGCCAAAGTGTAGATAAACTGTTGACATGAAAACTGTTGCATAGTTCAAAATCTACTGAAGCAAAAGTCGTATAGTCATGACTAAAACTGATATAGGTGCAAGTATTTTGCGAAATATACAAAAATGAATTAAAAGAGATGCTATATTCAAAGAATTGTATGCGTTCCTTTCTTAGCCAGCCAAAGTCTGAAGTATGGGTTATATCTTCTTATATCTTGTGTCTTCCTGAGAAAAAAAAATATGGCAAAATAATAGTTGATTAAATTCATTTACCCTTTCAATGCATTATGCTATAGTTTAAATTATTCTCTATCTGAATATTAGCTTTGAATATCTATTTATGAAAGTGTTATTCTACTCTAAAGTCATGGATCACAAAACCGAATAGTACATTTCATTTAATAAACCTCAGCAAAGTAATGACAGCCCTTCTATGTGAAATTTGGATCCAATCATTCTAGTGTATCAGTCTATAATTTAAAAGGTTTAATTTAATTATATCTCATACACTCCTTTTCTTGCCTCAAAGTATGCATAACAGAAATGAAGTTGCACCTAACACATGTTTCTTTATTCAAAAGTCCTGATCTTTCTGTGTTTTTGTGATACTTATATATCATAGGCAAAAATTTTTTTTTTATATGCCATATTCCTCTTCCAGTACAACCATGATTATTATCTGTTTGATTTTATCCATGTTTGTAATCTTCAGGGCATCTACATTCTTTTATACACAAACTGCTTAATAAATCTGCTTGTAGTTCCAGGCTATGTCTCATCTGTCACCACTTACTAACCTTGGAATAGACGTAATCAGTTTCAGTTTCCTTTTTCTGGTGTTTCAATTATTTCTCATTTCCTCTGCCTTCACATTCCGGTTCTTGTTAGTGCTTCCTTGAGATTTTCTTCTGGAATTCTGAGGTCATCAATCTTGTCATAGTGGACATGCAGGCCCAGTTCGTATTATGCCATATCATCAGCTTTCTTGAGACCTCCACCTTCCATAAAATTTGGGAGTTCTGCCTTGGACACTCCTGTCATTAATAAATATTGCAGACAACTGTTAGTTACCTTGCAAATGTGGTATAATGCAGTCACTGAAGGCATCCACAACTTTGGACTTCTTACATCTTTATGAGGCAGTTTTTTATGTAATTGTCTTACTTCTTCCAAAAAAAGTCTGCCAGCATCTTGCTTACTAGGGCAGTAGAGAGTCTTCAGCAGATTTACGTAGACCCCCGGGTCAATGGTTTCAGAGATGCCAAGAATCTGGTCTTGAGTGGATCTTTAATAGGTTTCTCCTGAAAGTTTCATTTTCAAATATTTATTTCAACCACTTTCGTGTGAGATCTCGTAAAATTTGGGAATAAAGTCATTACCACCTAAGTTGAGATTGAAAGACATAATCAACGCCATTTTATCTTCATTATATCTTATTTCAATAACCCTGATGATTCCTGTGATGTTTTAGATATCAAGTTTACCAGCATTTCCAGGCTTTTTGATGATGACATAGACATGATTCTTGAAACTGCCATCATCCTTTCGTCGCAAATACAAGTAAAAAAACTAGAATATGTATTAGAATTCTTTCAATGTCTCCAGACGATACATAGCTGACAACATTTTCTCTTTCTTTAAGTCAGGATGCAATATAATAAAACCAATCTGCCTGATCTAGCTCTGCCTCACCTTTATTTTGCTTGATGTCCAACTACTCAGAACATACATATCTTTTATCCGATGCAATTGGAACTATACTGGGTTAGCAAACTGTTTACCTGGTATACCCTTGTGATGCTCAGGGGTATGACATGTGCATGGACTGAGATAATACTCAATATCTATATATAGAATGATAACTTTTATGATTTGAAGTTTTTTCACATAGCCAGTAAAAAAAAATTGCAGATCATTTTTACCCTTCATGGTTTTAGTGACTGCAGGTTTGATAATATTTTCTGTACTGATAATCTCACTGTCTTTTTTTTTAAATGCAAACTGTCCAAGATTGTATTGTATCCAGGTTAACTATATAACGGTATCTCGCAAGTTATTTTAAAGTACACCCACTGTGAGTAAAAATGATAATCTTTTCGCTAGCATGGGTTACAAAAGTGTTATTAAAACACATTATTGCTGTGTATACTATTTGCCCTGCTAACATAAATTATGACCAAATATGTGAAACAAATAAAAACCCAGGTGATGCACACACTCAACTTGGGGCAAGTAATAAACTCTTTCCTTAAACTTTCAGACAGGTTATCAAATACAAAGGTTATTTTGTTACAAAGCAAATGATCCTGATATCTCGATAGTATGCTGATTTTTCTTATGAAGTCAGCCGACATAAGGAAGTCAAGTTTGGTTCATTTGGAATCTTTTAAGTGTGCCGATTTTTTTTAATGAAATTGGCCGACAGAGAGAAGCCAACATTGATTCCTTTTAACCTGTATTAACAGGTATTTTTAAAATAAATTGAATCAATGAAACGGTCTTAAAAGCGAATTAGTGCGTTATGCACACATATCGATATAAGGCTGAACAGTAAATTAGTTTTTAGTAGATTCATCTAAATGTTCTCTAACGATGGTTTATAATATTTTATGTTTTGACAACAAAAGCATGTACTTCATCTTGTGGGGATAAATGTACGTCATTTCCGGCTGGCAACCTCTATAGGTAGAAAATCGTAGCTATATGGTAGTAACTATGTTGTATACGGCTTTTTCAAGTAATTAAATTTTTATTTCTTCTTTACACTTAATAATATTGTTTGTTCTTTTTGTGCTAGTGTGACTACTTTTGATCATGCAATGCAAATCTGATGTAAACAGAAAAATGTTGGAGTGTGGCTGGTGACCTTTAAATCCCAGTTTCTAAAATGTAAACATTACAAGTTAATGCCCAGTTTCTGAAATGTAAACATATTCAATCTATGTGAAACTTTATTTAAAATCTTAATTTAACTGAAAATCGATATGCTTAAATTTTAAGCATATTATCTGCTAGAAATTTACTTGTATTATAATTAAGTGTATAATTAAGGAAGACATAGGAAATTCAATTTTACTATCTCACGAACACTTAGCCCAAAACCTGCATCATGTGCAACACCAATATGATACACTTTCCGACAGCTATCAAACATCTTGTTTGCTATAAAATTCAAAACAACTTTGTCAGTAAAGTTGAAATATAAAAGTTTGTTTAAAATTGCATACTAGAAGCTGGATTAACATGTAATATTTTACGACTAAAAACTGGACTTTAACATGTAAAATGTACCTGCTAAAACAAGGCTTTAACATGTGCTGTTTGCCTGTTAAAGACTTGACTTTAACATATATTATGATTGCCTCATGCAATGACTTTTTTATTTTCAGTCTATTATCATACAGTCAGATATCCTGTCTGATATCAGGGCCATTTTGAGTGATCATAAAAATCCAGAAGCGCAGAAGCTTGCAGCTGAGACAATCAAAAATCTAGCTATGGGGGACCATCTCCAGGTAATGGTTTTAGTAGCTTAGTAATTATGTACCCTATTGAGGACCAGCTTAAAACAGTGGTCTTTGTAAAGTAGTTCCACATTTATCCCTTGAGGGTCCATCATAGTGTAATGTTCTTTAAGTATCAAATTAACTTAGTGACATACAGTGATTAATCTACCCCTCATCCTGCGAAGGACCATCTCAGTGTAATGGTCTTAGTAACTTTGTATCAAATTAACCAAGTAAAGGACCATCTCAGATTTAATGGTCATAGTAACTTAGTATCACATTAATCCAGTGAAGAACCATATCAGATTTAATCATCTTAGTAACTAGTATCACATTAATCCAGTGAAGGACCATATCAGATTTAATGGTCTTAGTAACTTAGTGTCATACAGTGATTAATCTACCCCACATCCTGTGAAGGACCATCTCAGTGTAATGGTCTTAGTTACTTAGTATCAAATTAACCAAGTAAAGGACCATCTCAGATTTAATGGTCATAGTAACTTAGTATCACATTAATCCAGTGAAGAACCATATCAGATTTAATGGTCTTAGTAACTTGGTATCACATTGATCCGGTGAAGGACCGTATCAGATTTAATGGTCCTAGTAACTTAGTATCACATTAATCCAGTGAAGGACCATATTAGATTTAATGGTAGTAGTAACTTAGTATCACATTAATCCAGTGAAGGGCCATATTAGATTTAATGGTCTTAGTAACTTAGTGTTATACAGTGATTAATCTACCCCTCATCCCGCATCCAGCACACACAAACATTGATAGGGACTCATTAGTTGTTCATATGTGCATTCCTTTGGACTCAAGAAATGTTAAAGGATCAACAACGTGCTTACTGTGATTTTTTGTTTAACTGGACTTTCTTTTCACTAGACAAATTATTATCCTAGAACTGGTCATGTTGTACCACTCCTTATACTATTAGGGGATATCATCAGTTTTCCTTATGTTTACGGCTAAAAGGATGACAAAGAAGATGAAAATTGACCCTATTCAAAATACATTGGATAGTTTGTTTCATGATTCAAATTCCATTGACTCAGTTGAGAACATTCAAGCAAGATTTCCAGCAGATGACCTACTTACAAGCTTTGGTATTCTTGCTATGCGACCAATCAGAATGAAGTCAAAAGCAGAAGCGGATACATGCAGAGATGAAGAGATTGACAGACTTTTTACATATTATGGAGAGCCTCCTAGAAGCAAAATCTGTACAATGGGAAACTAACAGAATTATGGAGGACAAAACATCAGAACCTGTTATTGACTCTGTTAAGGCAACACTAGAGTGGACTTTCCTTAAGAAAGTAGTTCTGGCTGAGACGTACCCACTAGATGTGATGTGCAAACTGTGTCATTTAATTGATCGCAACCACAGAGAGGATTTTCCAAACTTGCTCAAGTTAGCAGTAAAAGCACTAACTTCAGCAGTACATACTGCTGGATGTGAGCATGGGTTATCTGCCTAGAAAAGAATCCTGGTTAAAGCTAGAAACAGGCTGAATATTGAGACTCAGCACAAACTGATAGCTATAAAACTATGTACTGTGCCATTTGACTACAAGTCAGTATTAAAGTAAAACTATCTATTGTGCCATTTGACTACAAGTCAGTATTACAGTAAAACTATGTACTGTGCCATTTGACTAAGCCAGTATTACAATAAAACTATGTAATGTGCCATTTGACTACAAGTCAGTATTACAGTAAAACTATGTACTGTGCCATTTAACTACAAGTCAGCATTACAGTAAAACTATGTACTGTGCCATTTGACAAGTCAGTATTACAGGAAAACTATGTACTGTGTCATTTGACTAAGTCAGTATTACAGTAAAACTATGTACTGTGCCATTTGACTACAAGTCAGTATTACAGTAAAACTATGTACTGTGCCATTTGACTACAAGTCAGTATTACAGTAAAACTATGTACTGTGCCATTTGACTACAAGTCAGTATTACAGGAAAACTATGTACTGTGTCATTTGACTAAGTCAGTATTACAGTAAAACTATGTACTGTGCCATTTGACTACAAGTCAGTATTACAGTAAAACTATGTACTGTGTCATTTGAGTAAGTCAGTATTACAGTAAAACTATGTACTGTGCCATTTGACTGCAAGTCAGTATTACAGTAAAACTATGTACTGTGCCATTTGACTACAAGTAAGCATTACAGTAAAACTATGTACTGTGCCATTTGACTACAAGTCAATATTACAGTAAAACTATGTACTGTGCCATTTGACTACAAGTCAGTATTACAGTAAAACTATGTACTGTGCCATTTGACTACAAGTCAGTATTACAGTAAAACTATGTACTGTGCCATTTGACTACAAGTCAGTATTACAGGCCTGGAGATCTAAGAGAGAGAGGTGAACTCATGAACTAAAGTAACGTGAAGAAGTTTATCTGGTGGTTAAAAATGACTTTTATGTAATAACTTAATGTTATAAATAAAGAAACTTTATCTCAATGTATATACCATTTATTAACACAATCATTGTACTCATTAGATTTTAGTGGGACTCATTGTTTGAGCATATGTGAGTCCTGTGGATTCTTTGGGATGAAATTGTAGATTGATCACTGTCATATTTACTGAGTTTTATATATACATCCATCTGTAAACAATACAGCATTTATGAATGGATGAATGTGTAGTTTCATGGCACATCAACACATTCCAGGGTATTTAGTGACATTGAAGTTTAGGTATCCAAAACAAAATCATTAAAAAGGATTCAAAACCTATTTAAATTCAGAGTTAATAATCTTTATTGTCTTAAATAGTTGATTATTTCATGCATATAAAAGTTATTCATGGTTCTAAATATTTTCCAATGCATTCCCATCATGCAATTTCATAAGAAACAAGGACATTACCAACTAAGAAATGCAGACAAAAATTCAACCCTAAACATAATTTTTTGTACACAAATCCAGTATATAAATAATCAGATAGCCTAGACAGTATATAATTTACAGACAGCCTATTCAGTATATAAATAAACATATAGCCTGGACAGTATATAAATAAACATATAGCCTATATAGTATATAAATAATCAGACAGCCTAGACAGTATATAAATAAGCAGACAGTATAAATATAAACAGACAGCCTAGAATGTATATAAATAAACAGATAGCATATACAGCATAGAAATAAACTGACAACCTAAACAGTATATAAATAGACAGTAAAGACAGTATAGAAATAAACAAATAGACTAGATAGTATATAAATAAATAGACAGCCTACACAGTATATAAATATATAGCCTAGATAGTATATATATATATATATATATATATATATATATATATATATATATATATATATATATATATAGCTAGAACAGACAGTATATAAATAAACAGACAGCCTAGACAGTATATAAATAAACTGATAGCCTAGATAGTATATAAATATACAGACAGCCTAGTCAGTATATAAATAAACATATAGCCTAGACGCAATGTAAATAAACAGCCAGCCTAGACAGTAAAGAAATAAAAGACAGCCTATACAGTATAGAAATAAACAGCAAAGAAAGTATGGAAATTAACAAATTGACTATACAGTATAGAAATAAAAATACAGCCTATACAGTATAGAAATAAAAAGACAGCCTAGACAGAATATAAATAAACAGACAGCCTAGACAGTATATAAATATATAGATAACCTAGACAGCATACAAATAAACAGACAGCCTAGACAGAATATAAATATATAGATAACCTAGACAGCATACAAATAAACAGATAGCCTAGACAGAATATAAATAAACAGCCAGCCTAGACAGTATACAAATAAACAGACAGCCTATACAGTATAGAAATAAATAGACAGTCTTTACAGCATAGAAATAAACAACAAAGACAGTATAGAAATAAACAAAAAGACTAGACAGTATAGAAATAAAATGACAGCCTAGACAGTATAGAAATAAACATAAATGGTAGCCTAGACAGAATATAAATAAACAGACAGCCTAGACAGTATATAAATAAACAGATAGCCTAGACAGAATATAAATAAACAGACAGCCTTGACAGCATATAAATAGTTAGAATAGACAGCATATAAATAAACAGACATGCTAGACAGTATATAAATAAACTGATAACTTAGACAGTATATAAACAACAAACAGCCTAGATAGCATATAAATAGAAAGCTTAGTATATAAATAAACAGATAGCCTAGACATAATATAGAGCCTAGACATTATGTAAATAAGCAGCCTATACAGTATATATATATATATATATATATATATATATATATATATATATATATATATATATATATATATATATATATATATATATATATATATATATATATATATATATATACCAACAGCCTAGACAATATATAAATAAACAGATAGCCTACTAAACAGTATATAAATAAACAGTTAGAATAGATGGTATTAAAAAAAACAGGCAGTCTAGACAGTATTTAAGTAAACAGATAGTTTAGACAGAATATAAAAAACAGACCTATATAAATTAGATAGCCTAGACAGTTTATAAATAAACAGACAGTCTAGTCAGTATAGAAATAAACTGATAACCTAGACAGTATATAATTAAACAGACAACCTAGACAAAATAGAAATAGCTTTAAAAGTATATAAATAAAGAGCCCAGATGTAAATAAACAGATGACCTAGACAGAATATAAATAAACATATAGCCTAGACAGTATATAAATAGACAGCCTAGTCAGTATATAAATAAGCAGACAGTCTAGACAGAACAGAAATAAACAGAAAGCCTAGACAGTGTAGAAATAAACAAACTGCAAATACAGTATAGAAATGAACAAATAGACTAGGCACAATATAAATAAACAGACAGCCTAGACAGTATGTAAATAAACAGGCAGCCTAGACAGCATGTAAATAAACAGATACCATAGACAGTATATAAAGTTTTTAAAAAAAATATGATGAGAAAAATAATTATTGGTGCTTGTAACTTGTCTCGCTGCACACCAGCATAGATCCTATTAAACCATGGTACTTCCCCACTCCATTTTTGTTTATACTTCCCTTTATTTGGTAACAGGGAAGGAAGGATCCACATTTTAGATAAAATTCTCAGAGTATCTATCGAGTTTTGTGACTTTTCATCTTATATTACATTTCACTTAAGGGTTCTATATTACTTTTGCAATCTTCATTTTAGGTCATTGCTGAAAGTCGGTGTGTGAAGAAACTGGCAGCTATTGTTCTTTCTAGGCAAACTAAGATGGATGTTCTAAAAGAGGTTACTGCAGCTCTTGTTGTACTAGCTGATAATGGTAGAGGCATTTGTTTATAAAATTTAGTGTTTAATGAATATTCAAGTTATGCATGTTTGCTGGTATGATATTAAAAATAATTGTACGTCTAGAGATATGTCATAATTACCATATGTATTCACTTACAAGTTGAGTCCAACTGCACACTGCACAGACCCAGGCTTTGGCAGAACAACCGACACTGACCCTAATCTGTATGAGCATTATGCAGATCATGCTTTGTATTGTTTGCGGTTTGGCTTCACTTGTTTATACCTTGATGGTCAATAATATCACATCAATGGAAGAAATATATGAACTGGGCAGAGCTAACATATAGTTGCAACTGAATTCATTTCAATTGTTTTGAGATTATTTTTCGAGGTTATGATAGAGGAAGAAGAACAATTTAAACACAAATGGTCTACCTTTTGATCACATATCAGAACTAGTATGTTTGGACATAAAATTCTTTTTTGTTTGGACATAAAATTCTGGTTAGAATTGGAGCATATGTTGGCTAGCAAAAACATTTGTCAAGATGTGGACCAGATTGAATAATTTTATTGGCAATTAATTTGCTTCATTTGACAAAATGTTTTAAAATTTTAAAAAATTCATGATTTCACTGGATTCATTTCTGATAAAATATTGACATTTGTTTGATTGCTTTTTAAGTTATAATCAATTAGACAAAACAGGAATAGCCTATATGTCTTCTCACAAAGCCAATGTTCAACATGGGATTATGTTTATTGGTGATTAAATCAGCAACCCTTTTGAAACCCCTAGCATTTTAATTAATGGATGATTAAGAAATAAATTGAACTGGCATGACACTCAGTGCATACATCTCATCTTTATAGTCACATTGGCACAAAGAAGTTGTTGTTGTAGTTGTTCAGAATAATGCCATTTTCAGCACAAGATAGGTTATACATGGTGGCTAGTATAACTGGAGGAGGAAGATCCCCGGTAAACCCCAGGAAGATTCACTGATCCAAGAGAAGCTACTGGCAAGCTTTCTCACATACCCATGTTAGCCAAGTCTGAGACTTGAACAAACACAGACAGAGGTGAGATGGTAGTTATCCAAAACAGAGAGCACTTTTGACCACTCGGCCACTCTGGGACCCCAGCACAGAGAAGTGATTTTTCTGTTCTGTCTCACTTTTAGAAATGACCTGCCAGAGGTGAATTTTCTGACACTCAGAATCCAAAGAAACAGAAAGAGAGTGTCAGCTCTGATAAGTAAGAGAGAGAGAGAGAGAGAGCCAATCTCTGAAACTTGTTATAAAATTGAAGAACAAATGGAATAGTTATGTGAAGATTCTGTGATATCTGAATAACATATGACCTTCATAGTTGTATGGATATGTGTTTGCATATAAAATGATTTGAGCAGATCATAAAAGAATATGTTCAGGAGATGAAAATATTATAAAGCATAAAAGAATACCTCGTCAGTTTCATATACACACAAAAGCACCTAGTTAGATAGAGAAACACTTTCACAAAAATCAGATTGTATGTTTCTTACAAAATACAGTACAAGTATTTCACATTTTTCAGCACAAGACCAATGAATCATAAACATAATTTGTTTCCACCAATAGCAAGGAACCACAGCTATGGGTTTATTACTGTTAATAAGAATTGACTCATGACTTAAATTTTGACTCCTGAGATTTTAATGTTAGCCTCTTTCTGATCAACTTGATCCTGAAAAAAAATCATATGATTTTGAAATTCTAACAATGAAAATTTGAAGGAAGATACAAACTAACAGCCGAATGCATTTTTATTATATTACTCAAACAGGCAATGAAACAACTGCTAGCTTATGTATTTGATAATAGAATCATATGGCAGTTCTTTCCACTCGCACTGGTGAGTGAGCAAATTAGATGACAAGAAAGTGTAAGACTATGTATGATTGTAAACAGCTGAAGTGTCAACAATCAGATTGTGAAAGTGAAGTGGTAACAATATCACTGGTGACACCGAACATAGTAGTGTGTAACACTAACGAAATGTAACCTGCTAATAATAGCATGCATTTCATTGACCAGGAAAGGTATTGTGGAATGTTGGTGATCTACTTGCTAATTATTGAGAGCATGCTTGATTCATCCTTAATGGCTTCCCCAACTTTGTCAGGGGGATTATTGTCAGTGATGTCTGCTGCTGAGAATATAGTAAAAAAAACAAACTATATTTATTCAACTGTGCAAAGTGTCAATGTGGAACATGGCAATGTCTCCTTTGACTCTGTCCCTGATAATAGTCAGCAAATGTCACCAGATTGACCGTTGATGCAATATTGACAACATCTGGATCATTGTTAAGTCTTAGAATACTCTGAGGAGGAGATATAACTTCCACATATTTGTTTGTTGCCACATCATCGTCTGATTTTGCTTCTCTCACATTGATGATTGCTGTTGTTGTTGTTGTTGTTGTTGGGCTTAACGCCATTTTTCAGCACACGATAAGCTATTCATGGTGGCCAGTATTAATGATGGAGGAAGAAACTGGTAAATCACCGGAAAGAACCACCGACCCACGAGAAGCTACTGGCAAGCTTTCTCACATATCTACGACAGGCCATAGTACACAATTAATTTCACTGTATTGTCTCTACATTTGTTTCTCAGTAATGAACTTTCCACTGTGTGACAATCAATACAAATCATATGTTAATCTAAAATACCTTCAAAGATGACTTTATGGTTTAGTTCTTGGCAAGGGTTGGCCTGCATTTTTTTGAGAGGCTGAATTGTAAACAAAACACCAGGCAACGGAACAGATTTCACTTCCAGATCATCACCATGACCTTATTACTCAATGTGCACTGTCGCCGAAATACACACAGGCAACCACACCATAAGCTCACATTTTAAAGAATAAACAATTGCCTTTAAATTGTTACCAATAATGCCAAAATCTAACTCTAGTATTACCACCAAATTTAGACAGGAAAAAGTGATCTAAAAATAGACTGGGACAACATTTGTGGGTACTGAACCAGATTTTATTAATTGTGTACTGATTCCATTAGCCAAATCCTAGACTCGAACACACGCAGACAGAGGTGAGATGGCAGTGATATGTAATGGACAGCGCTTTAGACCACTTGGCCACTTGGGGCATTTCTGCTCATGTTAAGATCACCATACAAAATGTCTCTGATTCTTCTGATGCATCCAGTAATCTCTCCCATGAGTGTTAGAATTGATTCCTCTGAGTTTTTAATTTTACCGTTTTTAGCAAACACCACTAAGTTATCTTTGGTCACATATGGAACTTGCAGAATAATAGTTGTCAATGGGATATATTGCTTGTCTTTAGCCATCTTTGCTGATCCTGAGAAACGTCTTCACTTTGATTCACATCTGTGAGATGCAAATGATTAGCGAGCTCATTCTTGACCTCATCAAGGGTTGCATATTTGGATAAATCACCTTGGAGCATGCCCTGAGTAATACTCTTGTGTAAATATCTACCATTGTACATTTTGCTATGACCCGTATAAAACGTTTCACAATGATGTAATTAGCAATGGCTATTTTTGCGACATGAGGTCGACAGTGAACATCAACAACAGATTGCCTAAATAAATCCAAATGTTCCAGCGAAAAGTAATAGATCGGGTAAAATCTAATTGTGATATTTGTGTACCAGATGCAACATTTTGGTCACGTCACATGAATGTCACCAAAGAATGATAACCACATGCAACATGATTATTTTCAAAGTTCAATATTATGTCCTCACCTGGTCCTTGATGTCCATTTATTCTCAGTGAAACTTTACTAACACAAAGTATTAAAATATTGTGCTGCATTCTTGTGAATTTACTCTAGCAGTACCTTGGAAAGCAATGAATATATGTTGCATTGAAGAGAGACCTTGCTGTGATGCTATCTACCATTTGATTAAACCATTAGTGATATTCTGAGCATAATATGTGGTCATCAACAAGCATGACAATGTAGATTTACCAACTGAGTCCATTAAAGAGAGCAACCATTATTCTTTAGTGAGTGATTGTATCATTGTTGGCATCCACACTGAAAGTTGTCAATAATCCTTTACCTGCATCACTGATGGGGCGCCAGATTGCATCATCATTGGTAGCCTTTCTTACAAGTAGAACTGTATGTTTGGCTCCAAAAATAACCCAAAAATATGGGACAGTGGAATTGCACACCAAACTCTTCGTCATCCATCCTTCAGCATCAATTGACATACCGTGAATCCTAAGTTGATTTCTGGATTAGCACCATGTACCACCGGATCCACATCTGCATTGTAAGCAGCAGCTGTATATTTTTTTATATTATTAGGATGATCACTGGTGTACTTGACAAACATCATTGATAGACAAGGTGATCTTGAATAATTATCAGAATATCTTGCTGCACTTAATATTGCCATGGCAACCTCAATGTTTTCCAGGCATGATTCAGTGTTTCTTCTGTTGATATTATATGTGGTACCATTGAACAATGCCATATTATTTACAAAACTATCTCTTACATTGGCTCCATATTCATTATCATCATGTCTTGAGAATTTCATCTTCTACTTCATTAAATGGTTCAGCTTGTAAGAAATATCTGCTTGTATCCTCAACTTGTAGCTCAGATCTTCCATGCTGATTTGGCTCACTTGCATCATACAAGTAATACAGATAATCATGTACCGATTCATATCTGCTGACTGGTGCATCGATGTTAAATGCAAAATCAGATACGCTATGTTATCGTCTAACACAAAGACCACCTCCAGCTATTAGGCTAGCATTCATACTTTTTCTTTTTCCCATTCTATCAGTGGCAGGATTAAACCAGTCTTTGATTTGCAGCTTGATTTAATAGTTTATTAATATTTGCAGGCATAACTTAGGTGCTTGTCAATTTTACTGGGTTGAGGTCGGATGGCTGGCGGTCTCCGTATTAATCATGCTAGTTTTTTCCATGATTGCTGAGAATGCTTTACTAGCAATATTACCAACAACACCAGTGTCTTTATCATGGAACAACATCAGTAGCTTCTTACCCAGTTGTTTTGCAATCGCTATTGCTTTTGGTGCTATCCTTTTGAATAGATCCTGAAGAACATCACCAAGTCCATCTCCTTAGATCGCTTTATATGTTAGTAATTGTGAATTTTGTACCCTGACCAGTACAGGTCTACCTTGAGAATTATGTATCATCATCTTGTCACTGATCTAATTGTATCAATCACTGTGATAATCATCATTGATTTCATCCATAAGTGACATATACCCACAGCACTACACCCCTGTTTATAATCAACACTTGGGAGATGTTATTTTTATGTGTCAGTTCACCTTCATATCTAAGCATGTTTGCTGGTCTTAAAGTAAATTAATGTAATTTTGCTTCATATGACATAATAATTGTCTCAGCTGCTTATGCATACATTCGGTTTTCCAGTGGTAAAAATTTGATCTTAAAGGTTTGTGTTAAATATTTTGCATTAGACACTGGTATATTCTTCATTGCTTGGACACAAATAAGACACCAGTCTTTGGTGCACTTGTTTGATATTAGGTATCATTTTAATGTAATCATTCATTTTGTCTTGGTATTAGCTGGTTGGATCTAAATTGCATTAAGTTATCCATAAAAGCCTGGCACAAAATCTTTAGACCTGTAGGCCATTTATGGTGTACAATATTGGCAGTAGGCACAATTATAAGCTCCTAATACATTGGTAATTTCTTATAATCCATCAATAATTACCTTGAGATGACCTGACCATTTGGAAATTTCCAACCTGAAAATATACTTCATAACTAACTTTGATTAATCAGTATCCTTCAAAACTCTTTTCTGAGTTTTTGGTTTATAGTCAAACCAGAATTATCAATCAACCAGAGTATTAATTGTTAACTTTGTGGCACTATGGAAGATTATGTCTGAGTTAGTGACTAAGTATTAATCAAGTACTACTGTGACAGTATATTTCTGAAGATCTTGGGCAGCATTTTTCAGGAATGAGTGTAGTGACAAATAATGTTATCAGTCTTATATTCCTCAGATATCTTTCAAAATCACTGATTAACTTTTTTGTCTCAGTAACGTCTGTTCATCTGTTGTTTTTTTTCGCGTTTGCAGTGATATTTGTTTTAATTGGTTTGTCTATAAAGAGACAAGAAAGTTCCGATTAATTTTTGTTCACAATGTTACTAATAGTAATCATTTGCAGACAGATAAGCACCATTTTATAAATATGGAGGCTTCTTTTAACACAATAACTTCTATCCCAATGTAGCATTCAAAAATGTATTTTTTTACATGTTGTTTCCATGCTAAACAATATTTTTTATTCTCTATCTCATTTTGGAAAGACATGGGTCGTTTGAACCATTCAAAGGCAAATATGATTACAACACTAGATACTCCAAAATAGATTTAAAAATAATATATTTAAAGAAAAAGAATACAGATTTTACCACCAGTTTATGCACAGACTTCACGTGCTTGAAAGAATGTACATCATCTCATAGTTTGTGGGTATGGTTTAGATACTTTAAAACCATTTTTATCCATTAAATTCAAATCTCGGTGATTGAGTCAAATTTTGTTTTGTATTATTCTTAGCTCAGTATTCAGACAAACTGTCTTAGCAGTACTACAAATTCTTTCTATGTCCTTTTCATTCAGATGATGTCAAATATAGGCTTGTTCAGATTCAGGATGGACAGCTGATTTTTCGGCTGATAACTCTAGCTTCATTGTCCAGTCACTCTGAGGTCAAATACAACAGTGCAGGAATCCTGGCTCAGATTTCACTTACAGGTGAGTTTCTACAGCTATTGATTGAAAGGTATCCCACAGCTTTCCATTTTAAATACAGCTAAGTCAGCTAAATTGGCAACTGTGTCAAGTATTGATTCAAGTAATGTGAAAAGTGCTGTTAAAGGTTGCAGAAAGGCTGGTAAATAAAAATATGATTTGCATGCACATATTGACAATTGTGTGGTCATGCCCTGAAATTTTCATCATGTGACTAGATGTTATGAAGCCACTGGACATCCAGGTATTATCTGTTTTATATTATCACTTAAAATTTGGAAGGAGGTGGTGGCTGAGGCTATTGAAAGCTGACCTGTTTTGGTGCAGAGAAGATTCAGGTAAATGATATTTCCTGTGCTATTTGAAAATGAACAGTTGCGATTTACTGCCACCAGGATTCTCATCACAGCAGTTGCCATTTATTTCAACCCGGATTCTCATCACAGCAGTTGCCATTTATTGCCACCAGGATTCTCATCACAGCAGTTGCCATTTACCTCCACCAGGATTCTCATCTCAGCAGTTGCCATTTACTGCCACCAGGATTCTCATCACAGCAGTTGTCATTTACTGCCACCAGGATTCTCATCTCAGCAGTTGCCATTTATTTCAACCAGGATTCTCATCACAGCAGTTGCCATTTAATGCCACCAGGATTCTCATCACAACAGGAGTATGCATAAGCACACACATCCCTGCTATTTGATATACAAGAGTGTAGCAGTTGATGGAAGAAAAAATATTTGTTGTTTTTTTTTTTACAGCACTTTTCACATTAGGTGCACTAAGCAAGAACACACTAACGACAGTCGACCCAAACTGGTCTTACTGAGTTTAGAACCAAATACCCATGGATTATGAATCAAATATTATATCAACCACCAGTTATGTGATTAGCAGCAATTTTGATAAGGATTTGGTTAGATCTCTTTATTTTCGAATGGATTAACATGTAAGCACAGGCCTACATTTGGTCTACCTTACAGTGATCATAGTGAAACTTAGTTGTTAAGCATATTTTTATGGCAGTGAAGGCAGCATCAACTCAGATGCATGCCATGTTGTACATAGTACTTACAGTCTTTTCATTTTCAATTAGTTTTGTTTCTTTTCAGTAATTCCCACCTATGTAAAAGAGGACACCCTTAAGGGTATTGTACTATACATCGACGAATTTCTCAAGTCTTCAGATTCCAGTTTTGTGCACATTGCTTTGTGGACCCTTGTTCAATACCTGAAAGGTTAGATCACTGTTTTGCTTAAAGATTAATTAGCTTAAAATTGTGTCAGTCATATTATTTTTAAAAGAAATTAATTAAGTTACCAAACTCTTCCCCTCTCTCTCTCTTTATATATTGACAAGGTTTAAAGTAAAGTCTAGTGGTTTAAGTTCAGACGTGAGGCCAGCTTAAACAAAAGAGTACTTCCATTATTTTTTAATTTAGTTACAATCTTCATACTTTTATGGGCTCTGTACATTTCAGAAGTTGACATGATGCCAGAATTATGTTTCCAATAACTTGGCAAATTGTTGGAAACAAAATCTCGGCATCTTGTAACAAAAAGGGCCTGGAATCAAGAAAATAAATATTATGGCATGGCACTATCCTAAAATGGATAAGATACCATCCACAAATGATGTCCACAAAGATGGGAGCGGGTGTTGGTTCAAATGCAGACAGCAGAAGACAAGAGAGGCAAGCCTTGCGGACATCCACAAGCTAGTATTTTTTTAATGATATTATGTGATGAACAGCTGATTCGGGACTACTGCATGAATTCCAGTATGTTTTGCGGACATCCTTTATGTGTCATTCCTAAGTATAAATTATTTGTTAATTTCAATTTCAACAAAATGTGCCACAGAATATGTATGAACGGGTTGGCATTAATACATAGGTAAAGCTCCCAGTGCCTCAGGTTGATTATATGTCATACATATCACTCTAGCTAGATGGGAATGTCGGGGGGGGGGGGGTAAGCCACATGCAGACAAGGGGAGAGGGAATGTTAGAAAATCAGCGTGGGGAAGAAAAGGGTTTAGGAAACAGGTATTATCTGTAGACATCCTTCATGTCCTAAAAGGAAACAATAGTTGTTGTAACAGGTAAGTTATATTACATATTTTGGCAGAGAATACTTACAATTCAATATCTTGGTCCTAATTAATGGAAAAGTTCTTTGTAAACTGTCCCCTTTTATCTTTCTTGGGAATGGAATCAGTTATTAATGTGCTCAGTTCATTTTAACATGTTGTTGCTATAGTAACTGCTAATATGTAGTGCTCAAAAACTTATGCACAGAATTTTCCAGTGTGCAGATCATTTAAGTAAGTTTTAAAGCCTGGCTCTATGATGTAATTAAACAGATTGAACTGGATCTGGCCTATGGGTGATTGGTTTCCTATTGGCCTATGGGTGATTGGCTTATCATAGGTTATTCATTGTGTAGCAGATAAACACTGATTATCACAACTGGGTGATTCATAAAAAAGGTCCTTGTTCATTGGAACTGACTGCATAGAGGAGTGTGTGTACTCACCGGACAGTGATTATATTTTCTTTTGTCATGAATTCTCTTTGCAGCCCTAGTCTTGGTGTGGTCAGTTTAGTTCTAAATAACATGATGGGCATTGTCCACTCATCAGAGAAACTGCTGCACAAGATAGGCATTTATTGTATCTGAGCTTATGGAGGAAAAAAATAAAAGTAACAACAATAAAATTACAATTATTTGGCAAAAAAAATAATTTTTTTAAGCAAATAGTATTTGAAAAGTTTTGATAGTTGTCAGTTCAATATTTGATTTATTTAGTTTATATTCATTTTTATATTTTTTTATTTTTATTTTTATTTTTTTTATATTTTAGTTTATATTCATTTAGTTTATGTTTATTTCCAAAAATTAAAGCAGAGTTTTGAATGGGAAATGTCAGTAGTACATTCTCAAATGAAAACAATCCATGGTTACCACAGTTCTATTGACAGATGATAAAATTCTTTTCAGAAAGCATTAAGAACTATTAAATACACAGACCCTGCCCTTCAATCAATTGAATTCATAGTTAATCCAAGATATTGAAAAGATGCATGAAAGAAAAAGACTGGCACAATAAAATTAGAAACTTTTTTATTTATATCGTAATTAATATGTTAATTAATTAATGATGATGATGACAGTGATGAATTGTACAATGTTACTTTGTACATGTGACTAATAACAATTATTAAATTTTGTTTCAAAACAGTACTGTCATATTTATGTATTGCTTAGGAAAAGGTGGATAATTAATGCCAAGAAAAGGTTGTCATGGATATTATTCATGCCACTTTGGGGTGGTCTTCACACAGGATTTGTAGAATGCTACATCTGTACAACCTTGATAAAAAAAAAAATATTTCCTTATGACATGAGATAAATTATTTGAAGTGCCCTTTTTACAGGATAATTGTCATGCCTTTTTAGGTCCTGGAGAAAACTCCAAACAACTACATGCCACTATTATTGAGTAGTATTTAATTATAAATAAAAGCATTTAGAAATTTTCACGAAAAGTAAACATGATTATGCTTGTTAATTATTACAGTATGCCATTCATTTCCCTTAAATATATTATAGCCAATTTTTAATCATTTACTTGACATATGTGGGATTTCTATTAACAATGTTTTGGTTTCTGTTGTAGATGATGTGTTTTTAAAAGCCTTCAGAGACCATATGATTGAATATGTAGTTTCCAATATCTCTGAGTCATATGATGGGTCCGATATAGGTGAACTTGCGAAATGTGTAATGAGGTATTTGAAAGGTGAAGAATTTGAATCTGTCTGGGATTGACCAAGTTATGCATTTCCCAGTGCAAATTTCTGATTTGTGATAGAACTAATTTCTGTCAATTTCATGTCTGCGTGGTTGTATATGTAGATGCATATATGTGTAGGAAAAAAACAGGACAGGACATTTCATGGGATTTGTAGAAATTGTATCAAGTGTTTTGCTCTCAAAAGAAGGTGGATTTTCATCAAACCAGTTTTTTTGTAGGCAAATGGACAAAAGCTGAACATACTTTGTGGAGAGAATCAAAGGAATGCTTATTGTTTTGTGCTGAATGATCACTTTAGTAACCCTGCCATAATCATTTAGCTTTTTTATTCCTTCAAAATTCATTCGGAAGACAAATAGTATAATGCACCTTGACAAACTTGAAACAAGTAAGCCAGCCAACCAAGCTGAAAGGATCAGAGGTGACATTAGTGATTGGATTGTCAATGAAGTTTCATTTTTATGTGTTTTGTGCATTTATTGTAACTTTTCATTTCTCTTACTGCACTTCTTTTTAATAGAGAACTGTTAGAATTTTAATGCATATTTTAAAGGCTGAAGAAGACTGGATGGTTTACAGCATAACTGAAATTGTTCTTTGAATATTGAGTATGCATTGATGAAATATTTCAGAACTGAACATATTTTTGTAATGTAAAAAGCAGTTTTATATTAACACTGCTACAGATGCTGTCAAAATGCCAAAATATGAGTAACCATATATGCTCACGTACAAGTTCCTTCCAACTGCATAGACCCAGATCTTATGGCTCATAATTTATCAGATAGTTTGTAAGTAGCAAACATTTCAGTAAAGAACAAATCAGATTGGGATCTATATTGTTTGCAGTTGAACCTGACTTTAAGTGAATATGAATGCTAGAACTTTTGTATTTCTTCTGCAAGAAAGTTATATATTACATTAGGAAATACGTTTTAATAGAATAAATCAATTATTAATGAACATTGATCAGAATATATAAGCAAGATTCACATGGTCATTTTGCTGAAAGTAATTATGCCCTGTTTAATTTTAGCATATGATTTGCTGATATCCCACCACAAGCTTATATTTTTCCAATTTTGACCTGAAGGGCTATTTCACTGTCTTTTGTATAGTGTCCAGTCATTTTGCCAAACATTACTTGGATATACCAATAACAGTATTAAAAACAATTTGAAGGTATTATTAAAATTAGTAATAAAGTTCGACTGCCTGACAGTTTCTTTTTTATTTATGGTAGATTGAAGGAGGAATCTCAAATATATTTGAATAAATAGATATGGTAGCAGTTTTCTCCCTTACGTGTTCTCGTGGTCACATTAGACACAGATATTAGAAAGTACTTTTAAATTAAAATCAGTGTTTGTGATACATAATGCAAAGAAAATAATATAAAGGACATAAATATCATAATGACAATATATATATATATATATATATATATATATATATATATATATATATATGAGTTTTCAATCTGATCATGTGCAAATTTGTATCAATTCAATTAGTCAAGCTCAAGTACAGATTTTTTAAGGCTTTGTCTATTAATAAGCTTACCCTGGGACAATACAAAATCTTTGCACCCCCTTAGACAGCATATGAGATAACGAATACAATGTATTTTCATCATTTTGCGCCACTGGCACAGGGAACTAATGTAAGCCCCCCGCCCTCTCCACTGATGTGAAAAATTGTTTTAATATCCATGTAATGGTCAAGAGTAAGGACACTTGATGCAGTAGCAGTGAAGACAAGGTTATCACATCTTCCGTGCAAACTTTTTGGTAACTATATAATTGAATAAATCAATGAATTGTTGATTTATAGTGAAAACCAATTCAAAGATACACCACCTCTCTCTCTCTCTCTCTCTCTCTCTCTCTCTCTCTCTCTCTCTCTCTCTCTCTCCATGCCTTTAAGCTTTGTGATACTTAGAACATAAAGGTTACTTTGTTTATATGGTGATTATTTAATACCATGGCATTTAGAGTAAACTGCCTTGCCCAAAGGACCACCGCGATAGCTGACGCTAGTGTTGTAGTAGGATTAGAACCTGCACCATCTCGGTCTAGAGTCTGCCAGGCTACAAACTAAGCCACCGTTGCTCCAGATGTACACTTAGACTAGCCATCTAGCCGTTTAAAAGAAAACAACAAACAACCCCGACCCACCCCAGCCTCAAACCAAAAACAAAACAAAACAAGCAAGAAAACAATGAAACAAATTGTTGGAAGGAAAAGTATTTATGTGAATGATAATAGAGAAATAATAATACAAAAATGTTTGGAATGTTTTACGAAAGCTTAAATAAGAAAAATAGTGAAGTTTTTAATTTTACTTAAATGTAATTGTCACAATCTCATAGGAAACTAATCTGTAAATAATCAAATAAAATGAAAGCAATTTTGGTGCAAGATTTTTTTTATAAAGATACAAAAGATGTAAGTAGTAGGAGAAAGTAAGAATCCGAGCTCAACAACCCCTCTCCCCACCCCTCCAAACCTCCAAACAAATACAAAATACCTAGGTAACGTAATAGAACACCTGTTGCAATCAATAATTGCGCTAAGAATCCGAGCTCAACAACCCCTCTCCCCACCCCTCTAGACCTCCAAAGAAATACAATAGAACACCTGTTGCAAAATATCTAGGTAACAGGTAAAATTTAATTAGTGATCTTCCAAAATAGGCAAAATGATGTGTCAGACTCAATCTTCCAAATCATTACGATTTAGCAGAGCGTGGCGATTGTGGACTAAATTACGCATTAGAATTCCAGTAAGGTAAGTGGTATTATATAAAATTGTATGTTATATCATACTTCTTTTGATAATCTTTCTCATATTTGCTGATCCTCATGGGTAGAATATCTGTTAACATGTTGTCAATAATACGAAATTCACGTATTAAATCGTCCATACTATATTTTACTCCTCGTAGGTAAGATCTTATTTGATCAAGTAGTTTTTTGTAAGTTATAATTGATGTTAAGCAGCCGTGCTTTTTTATCGAAATTTTAGGTTCAACTTTTTTACTAGCTGCTGTAAGAGAAACACCAACACCGGATATGATTAACAAAAACGGGTTTAATGATATACCACTTGAAATTATGCCAGAACTAGTCATTAACAAGGGTAAATATGATATTACTCGAAGTATTTTGTTATAATATTTGTAGCATTTTTTTATGCACCAAAGTTTTTTGTGATAATATTTGTAGTATTGTATTAGTGCGTCAACATCCTGTCCTGGAATATCTTTTGAAATATGATTGAAATCAACTATACTTTTTTTCATTATAATATTTGTTCACATAATCTCAGGCTTGATTAAGTAACTAGTTGAGGTGTTTCAGCCACAAATTCCAGACAATACCAATATGACGCAGCAGTTAATTTTTTGTCATCTGCTATTAGCATAAAAGTTTCTTCAACATCTTTGTTTAACACAATAGACACGGTTCCAGAGAAATTATCAGTCGAGTGACGCCATGGAAATAAAGTAAATATATTAAACTTTACACTGCTAAACACGGACAATCTATACACACCAGTGACCTCTGCAGTATGTTTGAGAGTGTTATTTTGCGGCGACCAAGTAGACATTCCAGAAGCAACAGTATAAACAATACTTTTTAATCTGCTTGTGAGGAATTTTAATCATACTTGTTTTCTCAACAATAATAGGAATTCCACTAATAATATCGTTGAGTTTTGTGTTAATATTATCGAGTGTAATATCAACAGATGGCGGACTTCCAAAAAATTCGTTATTGGTTTTGTTTATGTTTCTGCGAAAATTTAAAAACGTGGTGATGTGATTAGTAAAATCAGTTTTGAACTTGGTGATTTCATTGTTGATATCATCAACATATTTCTTTGTTACAGCATCAAAATCAGATTCTGGTGTTCTAAGATTATTGATGCCATTATTGTTCATGTTGAGAAATGCACGCATTATACCGCCATGCACTGACACGTACTTTGATTCCTGATCATCAACATATTTCTTAGTAGCAGCGTCATTATCCTCAGTTGGGTTTCCAAGGTATGTGATCTTGTTCTGGTTCATAACAATGTTTCCCGTAAATAAATCACCTGCTTTTCTAACATAATCGTTAACTGACCTACCCGAATCTTCTATCTTACCTTGATTGTTAAAAGTAACAATATTATTAGCAACTGCAGTAGGATTTCGTACAAGTACATCTGACAGTTGTACATTACTCGTCTTTAATCGTCCTTGTTTGTCCTGGAAAACTACAACTTCATTTGGATCTACACTTGCAACGTTTAACAAATTGTTGATTTCATTTTTGAGCTTATCAAGAGTCGCATACTTGGATAAGTCACCCTGGTAACCTTCTGTTAATAAATCTACTGCTAATGTTCCAAATTTTGTATAGTAGCTCATTATACATATCGTTATACACAAAATTGTTGGTTTAATATAACATAAAATTATACGATGGCGAAGATAATAAACTTTGACACCGAGCGATTGGTGAAGCATAAACATAAGAATAAACTTCCAGACTGTCATTATCTTATTGTTGGGAGAACTGGATCTGGTAAAACAAATTTGTTATTAAATCTTTTACTCAATAATAACTTTAACTATGATAAGGTGTATATTTACACCATCAACCCCCAACAAGACAAATACGAGTTACTAAGTGAGTACAATGATAAACTTCGTGAAGAACTTGGCGTTGGTGATGATATATTTTTGATAAAACAACCAGAAGAACTCGTTCCAGTGAATGAACTCGATTCGTCAGAGCATACGATAATCGTCTTTGATTATATTTCGCTAAACAACGAGGAGATGAACAAGATTAGATCATATTTTTCACTATCACGTAATAAAAGATGTAATTCTGTTTATCTTGCCCAATGTTTTTATAATGTTGATAGGTTTATTAGGCGAAATACGGGTTGTTTCATATTATTTCCCGGACTAGATAATGTGGATGTGAGAAATATTGCAAACGAACAATGTGGTGATGTTACAAAAGATAAATTTATCGAATTATATCATCGAGCAACTAAAGATCGATATAGTTTCTTTTTATTTGACAAGCTAGCGCGTGATCCAACCAAGATGTTTCGTTGTTGCCTTGAGACGTTTCTATGATATAATTTTGTAAAGCGTATAAAAATAATGGACAAACATCAACAGAAAATCGAATTACTAAAAACGTTTCTCGAAACTCGAGCGGCCTTTAAGAAAAAGGTGGAAGAAGCTCGACGTGGACAATTGACTGCTACATAAACAACAGCTACGATTTTCAGACCAATAACTGAAGCAATATTAGGTAAACAACCTGAAACTAAACCACTATCAGAAGAAGAACTGAAACAACTGAAAGAAAAAGGTTTGGTTGGAATTGTTAAAGAACAACAAGAAGCAGCTGCTGCAAAAATCATTACTAGATCTGATGAAGACAAAAGAAAACTAGCTGAGTCACTTACAGCAAATATAGCTGATCCTGCTGCTAGACAGGCTGAAACAGATCGATTGATAAACAATCCGCTAGAACTTGAGAGAAGATTAACAGAGTTAACAACGCAAGGAATAACAAATATTATAACAAATCTATCAGGAGAAATAAAATTTATCAAAGAGGAGCAAAACAGAGTTGGTGATGCTACTGTAAAGTTTATTGATGTTGAACAGGAAAGATTTTATTTTATAAAAAGAGCAAATTATGAGATAAAAGATGATGAGTATGATGAATTTGTAAAGAAAGAAAATATAAGAGATATTGAATATATAGACAAGTGGAATGATGGAGAATATAAAACATTGATCTATAGATTAAATGAGATAATAAGAGATGGAGCTGCTGCTAAAGAAGAAATAAGCACAGCTACGGAAATTGATGATATGTTTTCACTTTATGATAGAATTAGGTATAGTGTTATTGCTTCAACATTTGGAAGAACAGCAGAAAGTGGTAGACCAAAAGGTTTTGGTAAGGGGTGGAATTTTAAGAGAAAATTTATTACACTTGATAAAACTCGTGTAAAAAAATTAGAGAAGCAATAACAGGAAAAGGTGTGAAAATATTTGCATCAAACGCTGACATAGTCGATCGGCTAATGCTGTTGATATCCTCTAAAGAAGCTGGTAATGAAAGTGTAGAGATTGATAACGAAATTATTGATATACTTGATCATCTAAGATCGAGTGGATTACTAACATCATCCGAGTACGAAATTTTACACCGCGATCTTATCTAAAATATTAGTATAATGCAAACAACATTATTGCTTGATTCATCACAAATAACATGAAACAGCGCGAATTTTACAGTAAATTACAACCCACCAATAGAACTAGATCCTGCAAAACAGTATGAGATTGGAATTAATTTCTTGTACTTGTTGGAACGCCATGCCGAATATTAAAACTGGGGTTAATGATGAAATTTTAATCGTTAATGTTAAACAATCTCCAACATCACAAAAAGAGTTTATTGATATATAATACAAACTACAAATTCCACAAGGAGCTTATAACATTACTGATCTAAACAGAACAATAAAAGAGCTTCTAACAAAAGCTGGTGGGAATGCTGATAATTTCGAATTAGCGGCGAATTATAACACCTTACGAGCTAGGATAACAGTGAAAAGAAATATGAAAGTCCTCTTTGGAGAAAGAAGTATTGGAAAGATGTTAGGTTTTACTAGAGTTTTATACTATACCACCGGTGAAGATAAATCTTTGACATTTGATGGAGAACTACCAGTAGATATCACAGAAGTAAATACAATACTCATCAATTGCTCTATCGCATCTGGATCTTATACGTCAAAAGGCAATCGCGGGCAAACGATCTACAGTTTCTCACCAGAAGTCCCACCAGGTTCTCTCATGCAAATCAATCCGCGACAGATTATCTACTATCCAATAACACCTGAGAATCAAATTACAAGTATTACAATGCAACTCACAAACCAATCTGGACGACAAATAGACGTGAACAACGAGATAGTCACGTATTACTTACACCTACGCACTGCCTAGGCATGTGATTTTGTGTACATAATTTTATAAAATGAGACGAAGAAAAGTTTATCGAAGAAAAATTGTAGGTGGATTTTTTGGAAATATATTTACAACAATTGCAGAGAATATTCCAGGAATCGCGCGTAAAGTAGCGCCCACTGCACTTGACGCCGGTAAAGCTTTCGCTACAGGGGCGGCATCTTCAGCAGGCACTGCAGTAGGGCAAAAGATTGCTGATAAGATTAAAGGACCTTCCCCATCAGAAATAAAACGAGTAATATCAGATATTGCGCCAACAGAAGAAACAAAACGAGCTATGATAGCTACAACAAAAAAATTATTGTCGCCGAGTGGTGAAGAAATAGTACGTAAACTTGTAAAGAAAACAAAACCGATGACCCCTGCTGCCTTTTAATTTTGTGTAACGATTATAAAATAAATGTCAGCTAAAAACTATCTCGATCTTGCAGAAGAAATTGATACTGACGATGCTGTAACAGAATTAGTGTATGTCGAGTATTTGGATGAAAACTCGAACGAACCGAATAAAACCGGAGTTAGAACTTTTAACACAAGAGACGAGGACGTGTTTCTACTACCCCATAAGGCAATGTTAGAAGTGCGTGGTCAAATATTAACTGTGATAGGTGGTGATATTGCAGCTGATGCAGAAATCGCTTTCGTCAATAATGGTTGGAGCTTGTTTAAGAGTGCACGATACCAACTGGCCAATCAAACCGTAGAAGATATTTCAATGCATTTACCCATAGCGAGTACAATACTAAACATCGTTTCGTTTAGCGATGACTATTCCAGATCAATAGCCACAAATATGATGTGGTTCAAAGATACTGGACTAGGGACAACTGTGTCGAATGAGTTTAAAACTGGAGAGCTAGCTGATGCTGATGTTGCAAACAGACTTATTCTAACCCCAGCTGGAGCTGATGCAGCTGCAGAACTTACTGTTCCAGCATTAACCGCAGATGCAGCTGGTGGTGTTATAGTAGCGAATGCAATAAGAAACGCAAATAAAAATCTACGACGATTAAATTTTAACGAGGGATTTGCTAAACGAAAAGCGTTTGCCGCAGAATCTCGCCAAATAACGATGATGCTTCCGTTAAGTACAATCTTTGGATTTTGCAGTGATTATAACAAAGTGTTTCGAGGAATAAAACATACGCTTATATTAGATCGAGCTGATCAAAACGATTGTATAATACACGCCGGTGGAGTGGCTGAGGGACAGTTTTCTATTACAAGATTAGCACTGTGGATGCCTCGGGTTGTCCTTTCATTAGCTAAAATGATGGAGCTCGAATCTTTACTAGCCACCTTTACAAAAAAGATACACTTCCAACAGAACAGGATTTATCAAACAGCCATTCCCAACGCGACTGATTACACGTGGCGTGTAACGACCACGCCCAGCGAACAACTACCGCGACACTTGTTCGTCGTATTTCAACGACAAGCACGTCGTAACCATCAGGAAATGAACAACTCCGTATTCGATAACCCAGACGTTAGACGAATATTTGTGAGAGTAAATTCCAAACAGTATCCTGAACGTGCAATCGAATGTAATTTTGCCGTAGACGCCACCAGAAACATCTCTCGGCCGTACATGTATCTTATGGAAGCAATGCAAAAATATCAGAACGCGGACAGTGGATCTCAAATATCAATAGAAGAGTTTCGATCGCTCTATCCCATCTTTCACTTTGACGTATCAAAACATTTGGAGCGTGTTGTGGGATCGACTGCAGATATTGAGGTCACGTGGACACTGGGCGCTGTGCCAGGTGAACAGTATAACGTATACGCGCTATTGGTTAGTGATCGATTTCTGACCATCGATTCAATCAAAGGAAGAATGACAGTACAAGTTTAATCTAACAACTTGGATATAACATTATGAAAACCAAATACACAACTCGAGAAATATACCTAACATCTGGTCAAGTTGAAAAATTATCAGCAGCTGTTGCTAAACGCAGCTCTGTTTCTTTGATGATCTCTCCGGAAACTTCAAATAAAATTGCAGTAAAAGTCATGCTAACGCAACAACAAATCAATAAACTCGATCGCAACAAACCTTTTGTGCTGAAATTATCTGTTTCTCAGGTAACTGCAATGTCAAAAGAAGGTGGACCAGCGTTATCATTAATAGCTAGCAAAGTTTTACCAGTACTTGGTACACTTGGACTTGCGGCTGCGTCAGGAGCAGTCTCTGGCGCAACGAAGAAAGCAGTCGAAGGTCGTGGTATCAAACAAATCTATCGTTAATTTTATGTAACAGTATAAAATAAAATGCCAACGAAAAAGTCGCCGAAAAACACAAAATCATCGAAAAAAAAGAAAACAACAAAACGCAAACAAACAAAACAAGGAGGAATTATTCCTTTCGCTCCACTTTTAGCGGGACTAGCGGGAAGTCTGCTGCCAAACTTACTAGGAATCGGACGCGGATTAACTCTACCAGGGACCAGACGTTATTGAGCAATTTTGACATCATTGAAAAATTGAAGGACGTTGTTGGATTTCGAGGAGTATTTTCCAAGGATAAACTCGATGACGTACCAACAGGCGGTTCTTGTGTTCTAAATATTGAAAACTTCAATGATGGCTCTGGCACCCACTGGGTTGCTGTCCACGATAACAATTATTTTGATTCGTTCGGACTTCCTCCAAGCGATCTCATAAAAAAAATATATTTTTTTTTAAATTTGATAAAATAAATTATTCGTCTAATCAACTACAGCCGATTGGAATATCAGCTTGTGGTTATTATTGTATCATGTTTGTCAGACAAATGCACCAGAGTAAAAGCTCTGGGAGTAAAAACTTTTTAAAGTTTATTTTGCAATTTGATGAGCATCCTTCTCATGCGAATGATAAGATTGCAATCAATTTTATCTAAACTCCTTGATATAATAATGTCAACATACTGTCTCAAATGCAAAACTAAAACAGAGAACAAGGATGAGATGACGTAAAAAACGAAAAATAATAGAACGATGTTAAAAAATATTTGTGCAATCTGTGGTAGAAAGAAAAGTATGTTTATGAAAAAACAAGTAGGATCTAGCGTTGATAGAGTTATCTTGATCGACGATTAATTTTATGAAACAAAATAAAATAAAATGAAATGCAATTGTGATTGTGACAAAGATCTTTGCATAGAACAAGATAAAATCATTACGTACTG
This sequence comes from Potamilus streckersoni, assembly GCA_016746295.1. NCBI lineage: Eukaryota > Metazoa > Mollusca > Bivalvia > Unionida > Unionidae > Potamilus > Potamilus streckersoni. The sequence continues at coordinate 1,782,011 of JAEAOA010001402.1, forward strand.
TCAACGTTGTAACAACAGAGAAATAATAGGGTTAGGTATAGATATACATAAACTAATTGGTAAATTACCAAAACCAAAAGGCGGTTGGACTTTGCCTGGTCATCGGTATACAGGTCCTTACAATCCGCTAGATCAACAACTAGATGAAAACGACAATCCATTGCCAGGACAAGAGCCTTATAATCAAGTGGATGCAATAGCAATGCGTCACGATATCTGTTATCGTGATCATGAAAACTCGAAAGCAGATTGTGATAAAGTAATGCTAGACGAAATACATGATATGGAGCCAACAAATCTACGAGAACGTTTTGATAGAAGATTTGTTCAGGGAATGATAGGAGCAAAATATAAACTCGGACTCGGAAAAAAGTATAGCATGATCTTGCAGTCGAACTACACAGACCTAAAAAAAAAAAGTTTCCACGACGAAAAGTTGTTGCAAACGCTGTAGATGATATCTGGGCAATAGATTTGGTGGATGTATCTAATCTGGCTCAGTTTAACGATAACAAGAAATATTTGTTTAATGTCACAGATGTTTTCAGCAAATACGCTTTCAGTGTGCCAGTTTCAGATTAAACAGGAACGTCAATCACTGATGCGCTAAAACGAATAATAACGAGTACCGAAAGAAAACCAAACAAAATCTGGACTGATCACGGATCAGAGTTCTTCAACAAAAAGTTTGAGCAATTTTTAGAACAAAATAATATTAAAAAATACGTTACAGGAAATGAAGGGAAAAGCGTTATCGTTGAAAGATTTAATCGCACGTTAAACGAGCTGATACATAAACACCTGACAGCTAAAAACACCAACAGGTACATCGATGACCTTTCTCAAATCGTAGGCGAATATAATAACACGAAACATCGAACCATCAAAATGTCACCCAATGACGCTATCAAAAATCCAATATTAGCAAACGAAAACATGTACCGCAGACATAAATTTAAGGTCGGTGATAAAGTTAGAATCTCTTTGACTAAAAGATATTTGAAAAAGGATTTACTCCAAACTGGAGCGAAGAAGTATTTGTTGTTGATAAAGTACTCTTAACAGTACCTGTAACGTACGCGTTAAAAGATCTGGCAGGGGAACCTATAGTAGGTATTTTTTACGAACAAGAACTACAGAAAACTGAACAAGATGTTTTCGTTATCGAAAAAGTGATTAGGAAAAAAGGAGATAAAAGTTTAGTCAAATGGCGTGGGTATAGCGATAAATTTAACAGCTGGATTCCAACCCGGTCGATTTTATCGACTGTGAAATAATGCTATTATAAATTTCCTCATACTTTCGTTTGATAGATACACCTTTTACTGGTTTACATAATGATATTAGATATTGTCTGCGACCGTCAGAGATCGTCATTAGATTAAAAATCTTGATAAAGATGAAATCAAATTTTATATTTTTCTGTCGACCTGAAATTTTAATGTTTAAGAAAGGTCTGATTAACTGCAAAAATATCTGCTGTTCGGTAACGGTAAAATTAAATTTTATAATTTTTTTTAGCAATGTGATACTTGACATTATATTTTCCAGTGGTTGGTCTGCTATAATTATATCTGTTAACGACGGTGACTATTTCACCATCATCAGATTCGTTGTTATATAAAATATCATCTTCGTTATAACCAATAGATTTGTCTATCATATCATTAGAGATTGTGGAGACCTTATCGCTGATATCACTAGTATCTTCTTCGTATAGTTGAACGAGTCGTTTCATCATATCCATATTATAATATACTTTTTATCTAATTTGTTGTTATAAGATGACTGACAAGGTAAAATATCACCAAAACGTTAAGGTATTAAATTACCACGAACTGACCGAAGCAGTAAGAAAATGCCTGTCAGGTTATAGTTCATATTCCGTTGACGTTATTGTAATGCAAGGTGATTCTCATAAAATATTACTAACAGAAGTAGAAAAAAATAAAATTAATGAAAGTGCAGTAACGACGCTAAAATTTGATTGCGATGATATTATAGCATTTGCTCATCATTGTTTGACTAAAACCGAATTACAAAATATTATTAATCATCATATCTAAAAATAATACTAGCATCATATTTGTTTGAAAAAGCTGATTTTGTTGCTCCATCAGCTACAAATTTTACTGCTCTGGGATTTATATTATAATATTTCGCCGCAGCTGTAATTGATTTGAATTTGATCTCCTCATCCGTTTCAAGGTTTAACGAAATAACAGGTTTTATTGGGCATCTAAAATTAATACCACCACCTCGTCCTTTTCTCACATTTTCCTGTTGGGTCACTAGCTCCAGATTTTCCAATCGATTGTCTGTTTTTACGTTATTGATATGATTAATAACCAGACCAAATGGGTATAGATCCGTTGAACATCTCGTAAACAAACCTATGACCAGTATAACAAACTTGATCTGTCGATGTTCCTCTAACAGTTACTATAAGATATCCCATATTGTTCATAGAACTAAGAACTTTTTTAGTTTTTCTGTTTCTAATAATACCGCGATCGTTAGCCTCGTATAAATCAAAGACCGGATGCGGCTGAAACTCGTCTTGTAAGGATAAATTTTCAATATTATCATCAGCGACTTTACCGTTATAATGATATACTCGTTTCCCCTCTGGACTGTCATCGCAAAATAACGTGTAAATAAAATCTTTTCTAAACATCGTAATCCTTTCAGTATTATCTCCCTTTACACTAATCGTATAACCTGCTGGCGTTGTTTTACCAACAGATATTCCAGTAATGATATTAATAACCGAACCTAATACATTTCCAGCGTACAGATTGTACTTTTGGTAAACGTGATATTCCTCTTGCTCACGTGCGCTTGTCAGATTTACTGTCATTATATTATAGGTGATATTTTTTATCTCTAATTGTTTTTCTAGCGCATGCGCAGTGTGCGGTAAATTATCAATTAGATATTAGACTAGAGTATAGCGATGTTGAAATTGCGTGATATAGCCAAGAAGAGACTTATTGGAGAACCTGTTAAAATAGGGACTGCTTTTGCAGGTTTTGATAATAGTTATCAGTTTGATAATCAAAATGTTTTAGTAAATTTTACTGAAACACATCTCTTTCATCTGCTACAGACGACTGTAAAACGTGAGCTTGAAAAACACAAGGGTCTAAGATTGTTAGTGCAATATCACGTTATATTTTCAAAACTACTTGTGACGGAAGAATCTACTAACAAGGAAATTGCAGACCCTTACATCAACGCAAAATCTAGACGTGTTTTACTTGGTAGTGATCTTTTGTCACTATCTAATGAAATACACCAAGAAATTTGGAAAAAAAATAGAAGAATTTACCGAATTAGGTTCGGGTTGGAAGTTTGAAATGATCAAGGAAATTTTGTTTCACACGATGAAATATGACGCATTACGCGGTAGTTCGTATATCGACCTGCCACTAAAAATAAAAAATAAACAGTGCTGTATAAACATAAAAAACGTCGATAGCAAATGTTTCCAATGGGCTGTTCTTTCCGCGCTATTTCCAGCAGAAAAAAATGCTGATCGTGTTGAGAAGTATAACAGTCACGTGTCAAGATTAAATTGTGCTGGTATTGACTTTCCAGTGGCAGAAAATCAAACAGAAAAGTTTGAAAAGCAAAATAATGTTTCGATTGACGTTTTCGGATTAGATGAAAAAGAAAATGTCTATCCGAGGTATATTTCAGAAAAAGCTTCACAATCGACTATCAATTTACTGTTTTATAAAAATCATTACGTTTGGATCAAAAACTTTAACAGACTAGTTGGAAGACAGTATAATAAAAATAACAACAAAAAGTTCTTTTGTTATCGCTGCTTGCATGGTTGTAGAGACAATGAAACATAAAAAAAGCATTTGCAGTACTGTAGTGACGTACAAAGAATAACAATGCCATCTAAAAAAGATAGCGTGTTACAGTTTGTCCATCATAATCACAAACTAAAAATTCCTTTCGTCATATACGTCGATTTCGAATGCTTACTTCAACCTGTACTTGGCGTAGAAAATTATCCTAACCAATCGAGTAGAAGAAAAATTCAAAATCATGTTCCATGTGGAGTAGCGTACAAGGTAGTTTGCTGCGCTGATTCGAGATTATCTAAACCAATCCAACTCTATTGTGGTAAAAATCCAGCTGTCTGGCTTCTCAAGCAATTGATCAGCGAAGTTGATCATATAACTTATCGTTTGAAAAGAGTAACTCCAATGTTAAAATTAACACCTCAACAAGAATCTGATCACGAGCAAGCGAAAAGTTGTTATATTTGTGAAAAAGCTTTTGATACTGACAACAAAAAAGTACGTGACCATTGCCATTTGACTGGACAGTATCGTGGAGCGGCTCATGACCAGTGTAATTTAAAATTTCACGCTCCAGATTTTATTCCAGTTATTCTTCACAATTTTCGAGGATATGATAGTCACATCATCGTAGAAGCTTTTGGTGATCCTGAGATAAAAGCTCATCTAAAACTCAATAATGTCATCAAATGCATTCCAAATAATTTTGAAAAGTATATGTCAGTTACGCTAGGTAAATTACGTTTTATTGACAGCCTGCAGTTTATGGCAGCATCGTTAGATGAGCTAGTAAAAGGTTGTAGTAAATTTAATAACCTAAGAGACTGTTTTGGAGATAAATTTAATCTACTAGCTAAAAAAGGAGTTTTTCCATACGAATATCTCAACGATTGGAGTAAATTTGATGAAACATCTTTACCTAGCAAAGACAAATTTTACTCGCAACTTAAAAATCAAAATATCACTGATGATGAGTACAAGTATGCACAAGATATTTGGAAAGAGTTTGATTGTGAGACTTTTGGTGATTATCACGATTTGTATTTGAAAACTGACGTGTTATTATTAGCAGATGTTTTTGAAAGTTTTCGAGAAGTGAGTTATAATAATTACAGACTAGATCCTTGCTGGTATTATTCTGCCCCCGGACTGTCATGGGATGCTCTGTTAAAGTTTAGTAAGGTAAGGTTGGAATTACTGACTGATGTTGATATGTTCAATTTTATCGAAAAAGGTATCCGAGGCGGTATTAGCGTGATAACGAAGAAATATGCTGAAGCAAACAACAAATATTTGAAAGAGTATAATCCTGACCTTCATTCGAAGTATATAGTTTATCTAGATTGTAATAACTTGTACGGGTATTCGATGGCAGAATCAATGCCATTTGATGGATTTCATTGGATCACGGCTGATCAATTTCTATCAGAGACAGAAAAAAGATACCCGACGATGTTTCGTATTTCGTTGAAGTTGATCTCGATTATCCAACTTCGCTACACAAATTGCATAACGATTACCCTTTCTGCGCGGAATCGATGGTTATAGAATATAGTTTGTTATCAGAAGAACAACAAGCGTCAGCATTACCAAGACAACATTCTATGGTAAAGAAACTAGTACCAAATTTGCTTCATAAACGTAATTATGTTTTGCATTACAAAGCTTTAAA
>JAEAOA010001402.1:1792500-1812500 GCA_016746295.1 Potamilus streckersoni
AATATGTAAGACACACCTGGGAGAAATGAATAATATGTCCATTCCAGAGGTCAGAGTCATTAAAATTAATTTCAAGATGGACACAGCAGTTGTCTTATAAGATAACTAAACTGATTTCTCCCTTGTGCTCCAAAAATCAACATGAATTTGTCTAAGTACACTAATCTTGACAGCTATTAAAATAGGGAAAATGAATTTTGCCAAACTAGACAATACCAGCTTTTAAAAGTGCAATTATTGACTTAGCAAATACATAAAATGTAAAAAATGTTATCGGCTTTTTTTCAAACAATTACCTCTGAAGGTCGAGAAGTGAAAATGAGCAGGTAGAGTTAGCAATTTTTTCAAAGGTGCACATCTGGAGTAAGGCATAGCTGTATACTCTCTAACCCATATTACACCCATCAATCATACCCCAAAATAAAGGGAATTAAAGGTTCTTTGAACAATACCTAAGATGTACAAAGTCTTTTTTAAATAGCCAGCATTACTAGTGAGAAAACCCGAAAAAACTATTTTTCTCTAAAATGCTAACCCTATGCTAAATAGGAAACTGTAGAGTGCCACCTTAAAAACAAATATAAACATTTATGCAATTAATTTTCTTATTTTCATATTATTATGTATGATGTTATGAATAAAATGGAACATTATCATTGATTTTATTCATGAAAATAAGCTAATTATGTTTATTTTGATCTTGCTTACATAATTTACCACGAGGCATTTTTGGATGAGTAGTGACCTTTATTATGGGGGAAATTAGAAGTCTTAGAATATAGGAATAAAGTCAACTTAAATTGAAAACTGATGCATTAAGTAACAAAAATACATAGTGAAAATATTTCTTTTCATTTTTTGCAATGAAATTAAAAAATAAATGATGACAAAGCAAATTTACATTCTTCCATATCAAACAATAAGCTAATGTTTTACACTTTGACCTTTGACCTATATTAACCTCACCTGTTATATCCCTTTTCAAACAGTAAAATTTGTTGTTGACATCTCAGGAATAAATATGGCTAGTTTCATGTTCCTGTCTTTCAGCATAACACTATTTCCTATGTTGACAAAAAGCAATGCACATTTTTTAAATAGTTCACTTTTTATCATAAGGAGATGGGATCTACCTGTTTTAGACTGACTCTAATTAATGCTGGTTTGAGGATGGAAATACAGGACAATTATTCCAAGGGACTGTTTCGATGATTGTGACTTAAATTTTTCAGCCATACAATCATAATTAAATCATACAATACTAACACCTATATACTATTTTTTGGTGGCAATCACTAGTGATTATGAACTTTTGAGAGAGTGATGTATGTAAGATGAAGTTGTTTGCATTTTAAACATGCACAGTGGAGAGGATATTAGCATACCTATATGCTACTTTCATGTAATGTGACTGAAATTTCTTTGGATATTGTTCATTCTGGAAAATTAAATCATCTTATCACACTGCTACCTAAACTGACAGCTCCATTGTTCTCCAAAAATCAACCTGAATTTGTCTAAAGTACACTATCCTTGGCAGCTATTAAAATAGGGAAATTCAAATTTGTCAAACTAGAAAATGCCAGCTTCTCAAAGTGCAATTAATAGATTAACAAATACATAAATTGTAAAAAAAATAAACAACAACTTTTGGCTCTTTTTTACAATTTACCTCTGAAGGTCGAGAACTGAAAATGAGCAAGTAGAGTTAACATTTTTTTGAAAGGTGCACATCTGGAGTAAGGCATAGCTGTATACTCTCTAACCCATATTACACCCATCAATCATACATCAAAATAAAAAGAATTAAAGGTTCTTTGAACAATAACTAAGATATACAAAGTCTTTTTTAAATAGCCAGCATAACTAGTGAGAAAACCCAGAAAAAACTCGTTTTCTTGAAAAATTCTAACCCTATGCTAAATAGGAAATTGTAGAGTGCCACCTTAAAAACTAATATAAATATATATGCAATTATTTTTCTTATTTTCATATTTTTACGTATGATATTCTCAACAAAATGGTATATTAACATTGATTTTATTCATGAAATTAAGCTAATTATGTTTAGTTTTTATCTAGCTTACATAATTTACCACGAGGCATGTTTGGGTGAGTAGTGACCTTCATTAAGAGGAAATTAGACGTCTTAGAATATAGGAATAAAGTCAACTTAAATTGAAAACTGTTGCATTATGTAAAAGAAATACATAGTGAAAATGTTTCTTTTCATTTATTTGCAATGAAATTAAAGAATAAATGACGAGAAAGCAAATTTACTTTCTTCCATATCAAACAATAAGTTAATGTTTTACACTTTGACCATTGACCTTTATTATCCTCACCTGTTATATCCCTTTTCAAACTGTAAAATTTGTTGTTGACATCTCAGGAATAAATATGGCTAGTTTCATGTTCTTGTCTTTCAGCATAACATTATTTCCTATGTTGACAAAATGCAATGCACATTTTTAAAATAGTTCACTTTTTATCATAAGGATGGGAAAATGTACCTGTTTTAGATTGTCTTTACTGAATGCTGATATGAGGTGAGAAAGACAGGATAATTATTCCATAGGCCTGTTTCGATGCTAGTAATTTAAATATTTCAGCCATACAGTCATAATTAAATCATACAATACTAATACTATATACTATTTTATGGTGGCAATCACCAGTTATTATGATCTTTTGAGAGAGTGATGTATGTAAGGTAAAGTTGTTTGCATTTTAAACATGCACATTGGAGAGGATAATGGCATATCTCAATGCTACGTTCATGTAATGTGGCTGGAATTTCTTTGGATATTGCACTTTCGGAAAATTTAAATGGCCTTATCACACTGCTAACTAAACCGACAGCTCTCTTGTGCTCCAAAAATCAACCTGAATTTGTCCAACGTACACTATCCTTGGCAGCTATAAAAATATGGAAAATCAAGTTTATCAAACTAGACAATACCAGCTTCTAAAAGTGCAATTAATGAATAAAAAAAAATACATAAAATGTATTTTAAAAAAAAGTTGTCAGCTCTTTTTTGTAAAGTACACTATTCTATTTTTTCTTTAAAATTCTAACCCTATGTTAAATGCGAAACTGTAGAGTGCCACCATAGTGTAACAGGTCAAGGAAGACAACTTTTATGACAGTTTCCAATTTAAAAAGTGTTTGTCCCTTATTATACCCTTTATAGAGCATTTCAGGGTTGCAACGGAGTTACTGATCGTAGCGCTTAAAATTACCTCCCTTAGTTCCAATGCGCATGTCCACAAAACATTTCCATTTTCGAATAGTTCAGAATCTTAGCTGTACTACAGTTAATTACGGTTAAACCAATGAATAAAATATATCTAATATCTTTTGTTCATACTAGTAGAATAATTATTGACATTACAATAGATCATTAGATTCGTTGTCCATACTTATATTATATCCGATAATTAAATAATATTTACTGTCCATACTTAAATGATATCAAATAATTAAATTAAATACACTGTCCATATTTATGCTATACCACATAATATTCATATTCCATAGTTTCATCACTTTACTTAAATATCCGTCTTATGTCGATATCTAGAGCTGGGGTTTGCTTTAGAGTTCTAATAAAAGGCATCGTGTCCGATTGAGATTTTATAGCACAGTATAGTTCTATTAACACGCGAAAATTATGTCGGTAAGAAGGAGCAAGATGGCAACCACTTGCGCACTATAAATCCTTGCCATTATGAAAGAGGTTTTGTTATATAGCTATAGAGGGTATGAACATTTCAATTTGCTCTCCGATTTTAAACATTTATTGTATATTTTTGGCTACATAACTTTAACGAAATTCATCTCAATAATTTGCATTTTTTCATAACGTTGATATGTCCTTCTTCCTCAGTTATTTTCTCAAGGCTAATAGTTCGTTTATAACATGAGTTAAGGAAGTTATAACACGAATTCGATAAGAAAATTATAACACGAGTTCAAGACGTCAGCTGATCTGTAATGCTAAATATTTTAGACCAGAATAGTTTGGTTTTTTTAAAATGGTACACAGATATTAATATAATCAGAGAACCTTATCAAAGCAATAATTACATTAACTATTATAAAGATAAATGAATGCAATTAATGCAGATTAAATATTTATTCATATTTGGGTGTAAATATCGTACAATATTCAGATTAATTAACATGACCAATAACTTTTTCTTTGTGGCGGTAGTGGGGGAAAGGGTTTTTACATCTTTAAGCAATCAAAAAAGTATTTCCTCATGCACGTATTTTTTTTCTTGCCTTGTCCAGTAAAATATAGCCATGCATTCATTCAACCTAATATTTAATTATTTACATTTCTCGCTGGTTTTCTCAAAACTTGAAACATTTAGCATCGGACGGTGCATGCTATATCTTTCAGCATGATTGTTCTTTGCCCATGCTGACACGCTGTAATAACTCTGAAATTTGTGATTTATGATTGCCACGAATTCATCTGAAACAGCTTTCTTAAATTTATTTAAATTTAATTCTATATGACTTCCCATGCATCAAATATGTAACTTTTAAAGATCCAATCATTTCACAGATTCCGTCCTAATATATTGGTTCGCCTTCTAAATTAAAATTGATCAATGTAACCGGATGCAAAAGTGCAGACATGATGATTTAAAAAGCGACTGTTTGTAAGAACATGCTCTTCAAGTTAATAATAAATTAATAGTCACAAATATTCATATTTGTTGTCTTTATCTATCAGTCACTATTTCTATCTTAGCACTATTATATGCTCATTTTTAACCAGAAGTATATTTATGTAATGTACCTATGCAAACGCATTCATTCAGACATATACATACATATACATATCTATGCACCAGATAAAATGATAGACAAACATATAGACAGATAGGCACATTGGTGAGAGCCACAAATGTCATATATATATATATATATATATATATATATATATATATATATATATATATATATATATATATATATATATATATATATATATATATATATATATATATATATATATATATAGTCTAATATCAATATTTCTCTAAATTGTATACTCTAAAAGTTCCAACCTTACAAGGAAATAAAGTTAAAATGAATGCATGGCTATATTTGACTGGACAAGGCAAGAAAAAAAATGCATGCGTCTGTCTGTTAAAGCGTGGATAACATTTGTGCATTGTGAAAAAAAAATGCGTCCTTCCTAGATATAACTCAAGTTATTTCATGAAAATGCAACTGCATAGTATTATTGTTTTATTCCTTGTTTTAATTTGATCATTGTAATAAAACTTTACATGTATGGTAGTGAAAAGTTATGCGTGGCGGAAATGGAGATGTGATTGTGTTTGTAGAGAAAATTACATAGCATTCACAGTGATCATTCATGGGATTTAAGCTAATTGATGACAATTTTTTTTAAAATTAAAATTTACTATACTTATTGTTGGCAATTTACGCATTCGTGGTATTTTCTGCGCAATGTAATTACTACCCGCCTACGATATGTAATAAATGTACATTACAGTCGAATTAAAATTTGAAGAGAATTACATACATAACAAGAAAATTATTATTTCTGGTCTCTTTTAAGAAGTGAGAATTGTTCTCGTTGTCATTCAACCTCCATTAACTGCAAGGATTAAAGCTGTAATAAACATATTTTCATTATTCTTCAAGCGAGATAAATTGCAGCAAAAATCATTTTTTGCAGTGATATACTTTCGCACAATCAAATAATAATTCTGCCATCTTTATTGATTTAACTATCCGGAAGTGAGTTGCGCCAAAACGCCTTCTTGGTTTTTCAAGACGAGATCATAAGCGTGAAATGGTCCATACGGCGGCTACATGATGTATGTATGGTTCTAACATGTTTACCCGACAAAATGATAAATTCACGAAGCTGTCTTGGAAAGTGTGCGAGGTTTAGTCTTTAAATGTGTAAGAAATTCAGTCATCTAACGTGTAAGAATTTTAGTCTTGAAAAGTGAGATATTTGAAGGTAAATGTAATTTTATAATGATCACAAATTTATAAAATGGAATAAGTGAGAACTAGGTAGAGAAATATTTTATACAAAGAAAAACACTATTTGCACGAGTAAAAAAGTGGTAAGTGAACTGAAAATCGACCTATTTAACAAAACAAAAAATAGGAGATTAAATGCAGTCAGAAACATCATGAATCACAACCCAAACCAAGACGAATATCTGAAATATACGCCGTCGTCAAGGCAGCCTTAGTTAAGTTTGTAATCATAGTACCTGCAATCAAATATTCTCAAAAGAAATTAAATAAATCTTGTACAGATAATTTTTTTAAGCTCGTAGAAACATATAGCTGATATATTATGCAAGAAGAAATGTTACACGTATTTCAGAATGTTTCGAAATATAGAAGTCGCAAGTTCATTTCATAAATAAAATTAATTAAATGAAAGTTCAGAATGGTTCAATAGAACATAGTATTATCAACTGGTTCAACTACAACTTATTTCAAAATATTTCGATAAACTATACTAAATGAATTAAAAAAGTAACATACATCTGTTGAGAACTTGTTTAGGTGCTATTTTGAGGACGTATCGTAAAAATGCTTGTTACATGTTGCTATTCAGAACTCAGGAATTTAGAATTCAAACGTTCCGGAGTCTCTTGATTTGTGAACTGGCTTGCCTGATGCAGGTTACAATCCCAGAATTCAACCAGCTTCTAATATTTATTACAAATTAAATTATAATATTTTTTCCAGTCCACCAGCAAAATTCAAGAGAAAGAAAATTATATCATCACAGGAATATAGATGTGAAACGAATTGGAAAATGTGATTAAACACATACAATAATCCACCTAAATCGTATTTTTTCAGCAATATTTAGTCATGGGGAACCGTTACATTATGTTGTCAATATCATAATTTTTTGAGGAAATGTTAATTATCATTTTTAAAAAATAAAAAAGAAAAACTTACGAAGTGCTTTCTCCCCTGTTTGCACGGTAGTTCTATAAATTAAACTTTTACATTAATCTGATTTGGAGCTTACCAACAAGTAAAGTGTAAATATAAGCTAACACACTTGCAAAATCCTGTTTGATTTTAAGCGCGCTCCCGAATTTTTGCAGTTTTTTGGAAGCAAAATTTTTGCATTTTTGCAAATAGTTGGATCTCAAAGGTAGCATGCTTGTTGTGCAACGAAGGATATTTTTGTCATTGGGACAGTACAGAAACTATTTTTTTTAAAAAAAAAATATTATACTACCTTATCTACTCGCATACAAGTCGACGTTTATTTATATTGAAAATTCAATTTATCATGCATAGCAAGGTCGAGTTAAAATCACAACAAGCAAACAATTTGATAAATATAGTAATATTATTGTAAATTCTGTTTTACGTACAAAAATAACTTAAAACATTGTTACGTTGTCATGCCACTTTTAAGATCCAAAAATACATATACGATATGAAATTTTTTGTCTGCTGTATAACGGTATTTATTACTAAATATTTATAATTTTTTATGAAAGAATTTCATTAAATATTACCACAACGTGATGTGTCCATCAAAGTTGTTTGTCCGTGGGTGTTTACTAATAACAATATTACTTCCATTTTATTGCAGATTCGAATAATCAGTATTTGTAAACGATATTCTGTTGTGTTTAATGCAATGAAAATGTTGAGTTGAATTTATATTATTTTTTTATATTTATTATTACTTTTTTTATTTATTTATTTATTTATTTATATAATTCATATATATATATATGTATGTATGTGTGTGTGTGTCTGTCTATCCATCGATGGATCCATCCATCCAACTGTCTGTCTATCCATCGATCGATCCATCTATCTATCCGTTGACCCTCCGTCTCTATTTGTCCGATTTGGCTTATTCCAAATTAGTGTATATAAGGGAGTCTCAGTGCCAATATGTACTTACATTATTTAAGGTCTCCTTTATACACTGATTAAAGAGAACAATCCATTCCCAACTTACGGGGAACTTGCATTTAATGGCATACAATACTTGCGACATATTAAACAGCGGCATATTTCTGAAGCTCAGTGAATTGGGGTTTGTTTCAATTTGGGTAAATTAGGACTTGTTACTATTTGTGTACGTTTCGACTTTAGTTCGTTTTAGCTGGAGTACTTTTTTTACCTGTTTGTTTCAAGTATATCACACGCATAGAAGCACCGAAACGCACCGTTACACCTGAAAACATTGAAAACACCGAAACTTCAGTTATATTGTAATACCATTTCGTATCATTGGACATATTAGAATAATTCAAAGATTTAAGAATGTACTATGTATATAAGACAAAGTATTCTATATATAAATTGCTATGCATACAGCATATATTCCATTTCTTTCCTTGCAAATATTTTCCTCGATTTTATGATAATTCTGAAGAAATAAACAGTGTTTTATTACTCAATTAATGTCAAATAGACAGTAAAGTCATATTTTCGATCACATTATATTTTCATATTAGCATATCAATCAATAACTGTATTATATCTGATAATTTATAGCCAGGGTCATTGTTGATACATTGTAAACCTTTCTGTTAAAAAAAGGAAATATTCGTTTATATGACATTTCTGATTCATGCAAGAAGCCAATCTTAAGAATAAGCTGTTTTCTGTTTAAGGTAAAAATCAGAGTGTTATAACTTTAATTCTGGTATCCACATTACATTTACATTCATAATCATATATTTCCAGCTAGAATTAGACCAATATTATTGAGATATTTAATGACTCTTTGGTCTATTTTCATTTCCTCTCCCCCTACTCCTTTCCCGTGTCTAATGTTTATAAAATCTAATTTCTAAATAGCTCAAGCATTCAATCAGTTCATAAATTGGAACTCCTGAACATTATAGTCTAGTGATTACATTATTAGATTTTTGATATTCCTGTAAATGGCGTTTAGTTGTATGAAAATGTTCGGTCTCACCTTGATGTTAATAAGTTAATTTTGCAGCGCTCATAATTAATTAAATATTTAATGGATTTCTCAGGTTTGGAAATAATATTTCTTGAAAGTAAATTATTAATAATAATAATAATAATAATAATAATAATAATAATAATAATAATAATAATAATAATAATAATAATAATAATAATAATAATAATAATAAAGAATTTAAATGTCCAGGGTAAAGTCTCGATTGATAAGCAGTTACAATATCAACACAGTTCTCAGCAATATTGATACCTCATGTATAGACATGTATTGTGTATAGTTCGATGATGCAAATCCGTTCTTTTCATTTACGGTCCCAGGGACACTAACAAGCGTGTTTTTATTTACAGCCTATTGCATTTAGTTTTAAACCGTCACAAATCAACTCTGTTTTACCAAGTGATTAGGACTATCCAGCTTATCTTAGGCGTCCCAAGCTGTTTTAACCAAGGCGTACCCTTTGTCTAGGAAACTCGTGATAAAAGTATCAAGCCTGGTAGGTAAACAATGTGTCCAAGCTCTTGAGTTCTTCCATCGCTCAAATCAGTGAGTTCAGAACGTAATGCGTATTTAAGGATTTATCTGTTTGCATTTCGTTATTCCTTGCTCTGGACAGCTTTTATCTGCATGGCTGGTCGTTATTCCATGCTGGGAAAAATGTATTATCTATACTGGTGTTAAATTCATTGAAAATTTTTTATTTTTTTTATTTAGAAACTGGAGGTGAGCCCGTTGAGAATTTATTTGAAGCAGAGAGATAATATATTGTGACAACAGAAAAACTGCATACTTGGAAGATATTTCTTCCCCATGTAAGCATTTATTTAAACTTTTTGAATTTATTGAGGCTTATCTCAGTTAAAATATTAAAAATTATAATTTAATTAATTTACTTTAATTTCTTTTTCAGTTAATTTATTAAAGCTTATGTTTCATTGAAATTCTTGAAACTTATCTTTCAATTAATTTATTGTAACTTATTTCATTTTATGTATTTATCTATTCAAATCTATTTTTCAGTTTATTTATCTACTAAACTTATTTCTCAGTCAATTGCTTAAATAAAACTTGTATTTCGAATAATTTGCTGAAACTTATCTTTCAATTTATTCATTGAAACTTGTTTCTGCAAATTTATTGAACATTTTCTTTTAAAAAATTTAAATTTTTATTTATTCAAATTTATTGAAGTTTATTTATTTATTAAAACTTATCTTTTTTATTAATTTATTTAAAAGTATCTTTCAATTGATTTATTGAAACTGATCTTTCAATTCATTTTTTCAAACTTATCTTTCAATTAGTTTCTTTACACTCATCTGTCAAATCATTTGTTCCAACATATTTTCAGTTTATTTTTGTTTTTATTTATTCAAACCTATTTCTGTATTTATTAAAACTTAAAATTTCTATTATTTATTTATTTATTCAAATCTTTTTTATTTATTTATTTACTCAAACTTCTCTTTCAATTTTTTTGAAACTTATCTTTCAATTAATTTGTTTATTTTTCCACCAGTTTATTGAAACCTATTTAGTTCATTTATTTATTTATTGAAACTTATTTATCAATTTATTTATTTATTTATTCAAATTATTTAATTTTCAATTATTTGTTTTTTTTCAAATTTATTTCTCTATTTAAATTTAATTCTAAATTTAATTATTAAAACCTTTTTAAAATTTATTACTTTGCTAATTAATTACTAAGTCAATTTATTTTTTAGAAAGAAAAATATTTACATATGATCAATATAAACATCTTCCTTTTTTCTTTGTTATTTCATTTTTATCTAGTCTCTTCTTGCCTCTGTTCATGTCTCCATCAATTATATTGGCTGTAACATACCTTATCTTGTGCTAAATAATCTGTTCATGTCTCCATCAATTATATTGGCTGTAATATATACCTTATCTTGTGCTGAATAATCTGTTCATGTCTCCAATTATATTGGCTGTAACATATACCTTATCTTGTGCTGAATAATCTGTTCATGTCTCCATCAATTATATTGGCTGTAACATATACCATATCTTGTGCTGAATAATCTGTTCATGTCTCTATCAATTATATTGGCTGTAACATCATACCTTGTGCTGAATAATCTGTTCATGTCTCCATCAATTATATTGGCTGTAACATATACCTTATCTTGTGCTGAATAATCTGTTCATGTCTCTATCAATTATATTGGCTGTAACATATACCTTATCTTGTGCTGAATAATCTGTTCATGTCTCTATCAATTATATTGGCTGTAACATACTTATCTTGTGCTGAATAATCTGTTCATGTCTATCAATTATATTGGCTGTAACATATACCTTATCTTGTGCTGAATAATCTGTTCATGTCTCCATCAATTATATTGGCTGCAACATACACCTTATCTTGTGCTGAATAATCTGTTCATGTCTCCATCAATTATATTGGCTGTAATATATATCTTATCTTGTGCTGACTAATCTGTTCATGCCTCTATCAATTATATTGGCTGTAACATATACCTTATCTTGTGCTGAATAATATCATTAAAGCCACAAAGAACAACTTTAACCAGTCGAATACAACAAATACACTATGACTGTTTTTCCATGGTACCAAAATGTCCAAAAGTCTGACAAGTCCTTCTAAAATATTTCAGTACTACATGTACTTATAATATCAGGAGTAACACTTCATTAGCCTATACAGAGAAGAATGCTAGACACTTTGGACTTGTTTTAAGCTCTACCTCTCTTAATATACCAGTCTTGTGGTTAATTTTACTATAAAGGGATACAACATTATTCTAAGATACCAGTCTTGTGGTTAATTTTACAATAAAGGGATACAACATTATTCTAAAAACCAGTCTTGTGGTTAATTTTACAATAAAGGGATACAACATTATTCTAAGATACCAGTCATGAGGCTAAGTTTACTATAAAAACAATATGGAATTATGTTATGAGGTAAACAGGTGATATATAACCAGTTTTCCACATGGCGGTAGTCTTTCACAGCTAAACTATAACCTGTAAATATATCTTCTGCAAATTCATTATAAAATGACAAAGAAATAAAAAATAAGGTCTTGTTTTTTTATATTGTTTCTTATCAAAAAGTTTGGATCATGCCACAAAGTATATATTATATAACACGATTGCTCATTAAATATATAAAAAAAATGGATGGTCAACTCATTTGTGAATATCACACATAAGATAAAACAGAGCCTATATCAAGGGAGTTAATACATTCTGTTGTTTTAGGTCATTTAACTCTTCAATAATATTAGAAAAAAATTTCCACAATTTAGTAAAAATCAGTTTTATCGACAATGTTTTTTTTTTCTTCTGTATTTGTATCTTGTTCATTCTACTTACTAAAAGTTCCATTCCTATTTGCCCTTTAGCATTGTGCATGTAGGCACTATGTAGGCAAAATGAGCAAAACACAGCTTTTCAGTATCACTTTTTATTCCTTAATTTTGATTCATGACATTATTTATTATAATGCATTCATAATATCAAGGTTATTATCTGTTTATCTCTAGTCTTCCAGAAAGGAAAAGCTCAGAGAAAGAGACAACTCTTGAAGTAGATAACACTCACTCTCCTGGGACCTGAATTATCATGTATGCAGTTCCAAAGTGCAACCTCCCCCTAAATGGTTTCTCATTTTTCATATTTCAGCCAATTACATGTCTATATCAAACCTTTGGAACCACAAGATTGAGGCAGAGAGAAACATCAATCGCTTACCGAATTGTCTGCCTGAGATGTTGGGGACATTTTGCAAAATGCATCTATCCTTTCTTCTAGACTGTTCTGAGAAAGAACTTAAGAAACTCTGGTGACAAATCTTCAAAATGCAAAGATTCCATAAAGAAAAAGGCTTTCACACCCTTTTCCAAGATAAAAGGTACCTTTTTATTTACAAAGTACATAAGTAAATTTATTTTCATTATTTATATTAAGGCTTAAAAATGTGAAATTACAGGATCAGTGCATACTATTTGTATGCATTGTCTGATCACCTAGTTATTCTAGTGTCATGAACTCAGTGAGAGACTGGATGAAAGATAAAAAATTGTAACCATAATAGTTCTTTTTGTCGTATAATTGCAGTTTTAATTTTCATTATTTGATGAACTTTTAATTACTTATTTATTTATTATATTACTGACAGTAGGTGAAAGGACATTTCTACAATAACCAGATTCTGGACTTTAATTTGAATGCTGGACTTGACAAATATTTACAGTAAATTCTTTATGTTGCAAATATGCTTTATATTTTGATTCAGATAAATGAATGATGCTAAAATATTGATTGATATGGTTCCTATCTGTACTACTCACAGAATCCCCTATACAGATGGGTAACAGATTCCTATCTCGGGACCAGGTTTGCCAGATTTATCAGTTGTCAGAGTTTTTACAGCCACCAAAAAGTAAGTAAAAAAGTTTTCACCTTTCATTTCAGTTATGTAATGATACAAATGCATCATTAAGATCAATTAAAATCAATTATACAAATGTATCATTAAGATCAATTAAAAACAATTATACAAATGCATCATTAAGATCAATTAAAAGCAATTATACAAATGTATCATTAAGATCCATTAAAAGCAATAATACAAATGCATCATTAAGATCAATTAAAAGCAATTATACAAATGTATCATTAAGATCAATTAAAAGCAATAAAACAAATGTATCATTAAGATCAATTAAAAGCAATAATACAAATGTATCATTAATATTAATTGAAAGCAATTACACATGTATCATCAATATTAATTAAAAGCAATAATACAAATGAATCATGAAGATCAATTAAAAGCAATTATACAAATGCATCATTAAGATTAATTGAAAGCAATTATATAAATGTATCATTAATATTAATTGAAAGCAATTATACACATGTATCATCAATATTAATTAAAAACAATACAAATGCATCATTAAGATCAATTTAAAGCAATTATACAAATGCATCACTAAGATTAATTGAAAGCAATTATACAAATGTATCATTAATATTAATTGAAAGCAATTATACACATGTATCAATAAGATTAATTAAAACCAATGATACATATGTATCATTATAATCATTTAAATATTTGTAATATCTCTGACAGGGTCTAGGTAGGGAGAACAACAATCAACACAATATTCTTTCCAAGGATTAAGTAGGTTGTTCATCAATTTAAACAGCATTGTTTCTGACTTGGTTTAGTTATTTAGTACAACAGTCTACACATGAAATCCAAAGTTATACCTACTTACAGTAAATAAGGCATATGATACAGGTACAGTAACATTTGGGAATGTATGGTGAGATAAAGAAATAACACAGGAAGAATAAACAAAACTGGAAACATTTGTTGTGTTGCTTTTAAGTTTATTTTGCCAATACTTCAAAGCTGCAGTATTTGCATTTTAGTTTTTGTTGTTTAAATTTGTTGTTTAAATTATCAGAATTTTTTTCCATTAAGTCTGAACCATGCAGGTTGCTTTTCTATTGAGATTGATTAGAAATACTGAAGTGGGCTCTACCATGTAATTTAGACTTGTGTTTTGACACCAACCAGCTACTGTGCATGTATAATTACCAATACCAACTCTCTAGGGCACTACCCTGGGTATTTTATACATGGACCTTTGTCATGATGCATGCAATTTTAAAAAATTTACAATTAAACTAGGATACACACACAGCATTTACCTGTTCTAAGGTAAAAATGTTACCATAAGAAAGTTTTTATAGTTAAGACTTATTTTGCCAAAATAATTACATATAATGCAAACATTTCACTTTAGCAAATCATTTGCAAAATTATATGATAATAACAATTTCAGATATAAAAATTGGAAGGTCTATTCTGAAAAACTGATAACATGGCCTGTCAGCGCCTTCTAAAGGAATTGGTGGACCAGGGTGCTGATCTTCATTTGGACGATGGAACATTTTCTCTACATGATTGTGCCACTGTGCTGAAGAGTTGCATCAGTGAACTTCCGGAGCCACTTCTTACTGACAAACATTTTGAAGCCCACTGTCACATTGTTGGTAAGTTTCCTTATTCCTATACCTTTCATGAGAAATTATGACAAAAGATAGTATGAGAATGTTGGTAAGATATCCATATGAGAATGTTGGTAAGATATCCATATGAGAATGTTGGTAAGATATCCATAGCTTTCATGGGAAATGATGTTCATGCTTTATTGCATAATTTTAATGAATATACTGAAAATGCTGCCAAATTGGCAAAAAATTCAATTGCTATAAGAATATTAATTGCTACATTTGAAACACTGATCTGACAAAAAGGTGGCACAGAATTATTTTCATTTAGAAGCAAGAGGAAAAAAATAAGCTATTACTTTGATGGCTCCTATATGACACCATTTCATTAGTGGTAGCATTGGTGTTCAAGTTTTGTGTTGAAACACACACACACACACATGTGGAATGCATAAGAATAAATCTAAAGGGGAGACAACTCTTAAATTTCATATTTTTCATATTTCTCCTTTTTCAGATATGAGTAAGAATGTGACACCAGGTGAAGATAGATTGAAGGTTAAGGACAATAAGATAAAAAGCACTTTAACTGCTGTTTCTCCCGATCCCATTCTTTTGGAATGTTTGCTTGACCTTCTACACAAGGTCAACAATGTATCAGAGAATCTGATGACTGCACAGTCTCTTGGAATGGTCTTTGCTCCAAACTTGATCTGTCCAAAGAAAGTAAATATCACACTGAATGAATGTCTAGTTTTAGTTAGAAGACTCATTTCGCATTATCTATCACAAATGCTTTAATTAAACTGTTAATTTCTTTGCTAAATATATCTATAGCTCTCAAATACAAGACAAGCAAGCAATTTTTAATCATCATCCAAAATGATATCCCAGGTGGCAGTTACCCAATCCCAATGTGCTATTTTTCTTTGAATAGGAAATGAGAATCATGTTATGAGAAAAAATCAAAAAAAAATCAAGTAATAAATTTGCTTGCTATGAATGATTAACAAAAATATTACATCTCATGGGTGAAAAACTTTGCCATTAAATACATACTGCATATTTTACCAGCCCCCCCCCTCTATTTCGGAGGCAAATTTAGATGCAACACTTTTTAACTCATGTTACTTATTTTGCCTTTTATTTAAATTTTCCATGCTTGAAGTTACATGTGTGAATCATTAATAGGGACAGGTGAAAGTTTTGTGCTTGAAATGTACTTAATTGCTACAGGTGAAAGATTTACAATTACCTTGAGGTAGATGTTTTCTAAAGTTTAACTAAGTACTTTCAATATCAGGATTAATAATGTTTTAATAGATGTTTTCTATAATTAATACTGTTTTATATCAGGATTATTACTGTACAATATATTAAAATGAAGTCTTTGTATCCAAACTTTATCATTCAGTTAATGCAATTAAGTATTATACATCAAGTTAAAATTGTGATGTCAGTATCAAAAGTCTGCAAATAAAGCCATGAAGAAAGTCAAATGCATGTACTTACTGTACATATTGTACTCATTTATACTGTACATACTGTACTTATAAGTCCCACTGCAAACTACATAGATCCAGATATACCAATGCATAATGTACCACAAGATCTGGATCTGTTTGTTAGGAGTAATAAGTATAACCAATGACAGACCTTGATATGCAGGCACATTAGGCTAGGGCAGATCAGGATCTTTGCAGTTTGACTTGAGTTATAAGTGAGACCATATGATACCAATTTCTATTCATTGCACTGAGAACTCAACATTAGTCCTTGATTTTCTTTTTCAGTTGACTCCTCTGGAGTTTTATTCCATGTCAGAATTACTCACCAAAGCTGTCTCCTTCATGATAGAGAACATACCATTTCTATTCAAGGTATGTATTACAAGTCAATTATTCAACAAATTACTTGTATATACATGGTCAGGATTTTTCTGAAGTCCTCAAATCGAATTACAGTTTAAAATTGTAAAACCAATTAAATCATGCCATTAAAAAATTTTTTAAGTTTTATTATGCCACTATTCATTTTTTTTGATGAATTATGTTTTACATAGAGTAACATTATTTACAAGAGATTTGTTTACAAATTATTCAAAGTGGTGACTCATTTTGTATTATGATTAAATTATATTCCATCAGCAAAGCTTTCGTAAGGAGGAAAAAAAAGAATCATTGAATTATCTTTCTGTTTCATAAGTTTTCATAAGTATAATATTACTGTTGTGCACAATGAATCCTCATTTTGTAGGTTGTCTTAGCCCATCACAAAAGATTAATCTATGTTGGTGTGGGTAGTCAATGTTGTTCGTTCTTTACTTTGTAGTGCCTTCTTGCTTGTTTGGAGGTAGTGGTGTGAAGACCCCAATGTTATTGTAAAATCAGACATTTTAATTGATATCATTTATTTTTTATTATCTTAAGATTCCAAGAGAGCTTGCTGTGGATGTGGAAAATTTCTGGAAAGAAATGGACAAGCCCATAATCCTTATTTGCTTGCTGAGGACTTCGTTACCAAACACACATATGTCCCTCTCAGTATACAGAAAGCAAAGGTATTAATAAAGGTGTTAATTACATTAAATACACCATTGAATAATGTAAAGTTTATTCATATGCATATGTTCTTTTTCCTAATATCAAAGCTGTAATGATCATGTTGTCCTTATTTTTATTGCCTGATCTACATTAATGTGTGATTGGCATATTTTGGGTATTGCCAACAGAGGTATTGGAACGCATTATTGTATTGGCATATTTTGTGTATTGCCAACAGAGGTATTGGCATGCTTATTGTATTGGCATATTTTGGGTATTGCCAACAGAGGTATTGGCATGCATTATTGTATTGGCATATTTTGGGTATTGCCAAAAGAGGTATTGGAATGCATTATTGTATTGGCATATTTTGTGTATTGCCAACAGAGGTATTGGAACGCATTATTATATTGACACATTTTGGGTATTTAGCAGCAGTGGTCTTGGCTGATCAACTATTTGTTTTTGTTATTATTAATATTATTATTATTATTATTATTATTATTATTTGATGTTAAGTCTCTGATCTTAAATTATTGCATAACCAATGGTAAGAAATCATTGATAGGTGAAGTAATTAACAGTTAAAGACAATTATAATGTTGAAACTTTTGTGAGATATATTAATTAGTATATTTTGTTACCATTTCAGCATGATGGTCCTAATGCTGCCCACACTGTTATCACATTTGCACAGAGGAAATCCTCAGATGACTCTTCACAAGAGACCCAAGTGGTACAAAATCATCTGTATGCTCACTTAGAAGTCATGCCTAGATCTTCAAAGGAAAAGATACTGCGCAAACTCAAGAGTTTTGTGTGTTTTTGTCAAGACGTGTGTGTGTGTGTGTGTGTGTGTGTGTGTGTGTGTGTGTGTGTGTGTGTGTGTGTGTGTGTGTATGTTTATATGGGTTTAATGTTGCTTCTCTGGTTAAAACATGCATGAACACTTATGTAATTGGAATCTAGGGTTCCATATATAAATACTATAAGATGTACATACTCATAATGAGTCATACTCTTTACATTTGTCACAGAATTTATAGTTTCTTTTCCTCAATGCTACAACCAAATTAAATAAGAGAACAAGACAATGGGTCTTATAGCATGCAGTAAGGTAATTAGGATGAATTGGGTTTTACTTTTAGAGACTCTCCAAATGAGCGGCTTCTAGAGTGCAAAACTGACATTACAATAACTGAGAATCAGTACAAATAATAAAGTAATGAAACCCCTTATATCATGTACAAAATCTCAATCAAACTTGTTATGATAGAATCTTTGCTTACCTCATTTTCCCCTACTCAGTAAACATAAAAAGAAAACAGGTTGGTTTTCATTAAGATATATGGACAATGTTCAATATTGAATGTGCTTAAAGATATATCACTGAATCTGTTGTTGTTTTGAGGTTTAACACCATTTCTTAGCACAACATCGTGGTCAGCATAACTGGTGGACGAAGAACCCTGGAAAACCTCAGCAAGAACCAACTTCTAAGAAGAAGCTGCTAGAAGTTTTCTCACACACATTGGCTGAGCCTGAGACTGGACAGAGATGAGATGGCTGTAATCAGTAAAGGTGAACACCATAGACTGCTTGACAATCTGGGGCCCAGCTCAAATAGGTCAATCTTGGAATGAAAGAAAATTTTTGGTGTTGAAATTTTTCTTTCAAAAGCCTATTCAAGTGTTTACTACATACAATTTAGTGTTGACATATCATGAAAAGGAAATTTAATCTGTCAGCACAACTCAGTTGAATTATATATAGATGAGTGTTTTGTCCACAAAGAACCAAATGGATGACCAGATTTTTTCAATGTTTATAAGTTTCAAGAACTATAAGCTATAATAAATAAAGCATTTATTTTGGACTATAGTAAATGTTCAACATAATACATGTAGTGCCATCATCAAAATTACAAATAAGCATTTAATGGGGCTTTTACGGTAAGAATGTTGTAAAATTTGACAATTATATATACTTATTTATAAAATGGAAAGTCACACCATTACTCAATGTACTTCAACATATGAATTCTTGAAATTATTTTATATCTTAATTCCAGTTTAAATGTACAAATGAGTATTCACCTGGCAAGCGAATGCACTCTAGAGGCCGCTCATTTGGAGTCTCTAAAGGTAAAAACCAATTCATCCTAATTACCTAACTGCATGCGATAAGACTTGTCTTCTCTTATTTAATTGGGTTGTAGCATTGAGGAAAAGAAACTATAAATTCTGTGACAAATGTAAAGAGTATGACTATGAGTATGTACATCTTACAGTATTTATATATGGAACCCTAGATTTCAATTAAGTAAGAGTTCATGCATGTTTTAACCAGAGAAGCTACATTAGACCAATATAAACACACACACACACACACACACACACACACACACACACACGTCTTGACACACAAACACACA
>JAEAOA010001402.1:1817500-1845476 GCA_016746295.1 Potamilus streckersoni
GTATCATCAATCGATGATGACATCAACGAGGATAATTGTGAGTAACCGTTAGATACTGCTTGATGTTTTACTATATAGTCGTTAAGTTTTTCTTGAGAACACGATGATATTTTTTTAGTAATAGCATTTGCAAGTCCAGCAAATGTTGTCACCGCGGAAATAGCAATTGGGACAGCAATCGGAGCTACCATTGTTACTGAAGATAGTATAATACCAGCACCGGCCATTATACCAGATACCGAGTATACTGTAACATCAATTACGGTAATTCTCCTGCGATACTTTTTAATTTTTATTTCATATTCATCAATGAGTGTTTTGAGTTTTGTTAAGAAGTCTTTGACGGTATCATAGCGATATTGCGATGATGGAATCATATTATTTTAAAACCTCAAGTGGTTTTTAATTGTTTAAAATTCTAATTTAGATCAGCTACAAACTCCATGTACCATACAAATGATGTCTTATTTAAATTAGGATCAGTGCTTGTTATTGTAAACCGTTTGTATTCACCCACGTCAATAGTCGTTGAAATCACGTTGTTGTATCCATATGAAGTCGATGATGATATATTAAACTGATTCAGTGACACTATTGTTAATCGATAAATACCCTTGTTTGACACAGTGAGGGTTACTGTATTCTTTTTAGGTTCCCAATCTAATGATCCAGAGAGAACTGTGTATATCATATTTATGATATTTCTCTCATGAGGAATCTTTATTCTTTCAAGTAGCGGAAGATTGTCTGTTTTAAATTTTGTAATATCCTCGATAGATTTTTTAATACTATTAATGCTATCTCTAATAATACTAAATCCAGCATCATTAATATTTTTAATACTAGCTTTAATTTCATCAAAATTGGATTTAATTTCAGCGAGAGATGGAGAGGTTACCGCTGGTGTTCCAAAGAATTTATTGATAATATTTCTACGAAGGGAAGTATATGTTGTTATATGTTTTTCAAGTTCTTCATTTAAATTTTTTAATGCATCTGTGATTGTAGAAACGAGTACACCCGGTTTGAGTTTTCCATCATTTGAATATAACACTATTGTATCTTCAACGACGTCACGTCTTCGTATTAAGACATCATCCAATGAAACATTACTAGATTTCAATTTGCCCTGGCGATCTTGAAATACAACTATTTCCCCAGGATCTACACTTGACAAATTTAATGTCTCGGCGATTTCATCTTCGATTATTTTTTTTACACTTTCGACAGCGAATTTGCTATCGGTTTCTGTTTTTTTTGATTCTGATAAAGGTCGTCCCCAAATATCAATCATTATACGAAAACGCTACGTTTTTCTAAATCATAACGCTATCGTTTTTGCCATTGCCTGCTAGTATATTCATTAACAACAACTTGTGGTGGTTTTCTTGGAAATTTAGATATCTCTGCAAGGACATTTAATACTTCACGACCGCATATCGGTGGATCATTTAACTGTTGTGTTGGTAGCGTGGAATAAAAAATTGGAGATGACTTTGTTATTGTGGATACATATCGCATGAATTCTTTTGGTGGAGCTAATCCATATGAATCAAAATAGACAATTCCACGTGGATCAATTGCATATGCGACCCAATGAGTTCCTTTTCCGCTGCTGTTATCGAGATTGATAATACCCGTTTCATTTTTCATTGGTTTTGACGGTAATTGATCTCTCATGAAAACTCCTCTAAAGTTTTTTATTGATAATGATTTTACAGCATCAATTAAATCAAAATTGGACATTGGTGAAAATCCTAGGGATTTTTCCACTAATAAGCCGTTCCTGGTATTCTTAGGCCCGTGCCCTTGTACCAATTGTGTGGAGTTCCTGGTAGTCTTAGACCCTTTCCTTTTTTTTTATAGCCTTTCCCAGTAGCTTTTTTCAGGGCCATTCCTGCAGCAGTACCAACGGCTCCTAACGCTGCCGCCTTCGCAACCGCTGGGGCAGCCGCTGCAATCAATGCTGGAATAGCAGCTAACAGCGGGAATATTCCACCCGATTTTATCATACTGGCGATTGCTGCTTTCGAAAAATCAATTTGAACTCCTCGTTTGTTCTTTAGCGCATCATTGAAATGTTTTATTTGACGATCTGTCAGTGATAATTTATGTGCACCACCGGACATTTGAGTGGGTTTCAGCGTTATTGTAGTTCCACATTCTTTAGCCGACTTTGATTTCAATTTCTTGACCTGACCATCAGTCAACTGGACATTAACAATACTATATGTCATTCTATTCTAAAATGTAATTTACACTTTCAATTGATCTTATTGTGAAAATCCTAACTACATGTTTTCCACTGGTGCATCAATAAGTCTCATTCGTCCGCCAATTCCTTCTAACAACATTGATTTATCACTGAGAATGACAGCAACTGCTCTATAATCGGCTATACCAGCAGGGCGTTGTACCCGAGCTTGGAAGTATATATCAACAACAGATTGTCTCATCATGTCAAGATGTTCCAATGAAAAGTAATAAATCGGATAGTGTTTTTCAAAATCAATTTGCGATATTTGCAAACCAGTATCAACATTTTGATCACGACCCATATACGACAATATTCTATGATATACACGAGCTATGTTGTTGTTTTCATAATTAAGCTGTACAATCTCTGCTGGCTCTTGTTGTCCGTTTATTCTCAACGAAACTTCACTTACCCCTAATTTATCAAATATCATATGACTAGATACTTGATGACCCACTCGATTTGCATCCTGTAACGCTATAAAGATATGACGTGGAGCTGAAACACCTTGTTTTGATGCTAAGTGCCATGTAAATGTGCCATCTACATTATCCTGCTTCGTATCAGTCGTTGTTGTTAGCCAACTTAGCAATGAGTTTCCACCTGTGTCCATAAACGATAGTAATTGTTGCTCTATTGTAACTGCTGGTGTCAAGACGGGCATCCATAAAGTCAATTTATTTAACATGACTTTCCCATCATCAACACCATCAGCATGCCAAATTGCATCATTGTCATTTTCTTTTCGCACTAACACAACCGTATGCTTTGCTCCATAGATGACTTTTCTGACATTTCTACAGAATCCGAATATATGATGTAACGGAATTGCACATGAAAACCGTCGATGCTCTCCTTTCAATGTTCCATTTCGTGTTGCAAATCCTAGATTGAAATTATCATTGACCCTTTTTAAAATTTCAAATTCAGCGTCTGGTCTAATTTCACGGTCTGGATGATTTACAAGTTGTTGATCAGCCAATGCAGTAGCTTGCGCAGTTCGTACTTTAACAAATTGATAATGGTTCGGATGATCAGAAGTATCCTTAGCAAACATCATAGACGGACCAGCCGACCTTGTATAATCATCAGAATATCTCGCAAGTCCGATTATTGTTGTTGCAATATCAACATCTTGTTCTATTGATTCAATTTCTTTTCCATCAATGATATATCTTGCACTGTTAAATAGCGCCATAATGCCATTATTTACGAAACCAACTCGGATATTTGGGTTATCCCCATATGGTGTATTAGCTGCAACATTTGTTACAAGCTTTCCTTCTACTTCAATAAATGCCTCACATGGCAAAAAGTATCTACTTGTATCTTGAACTTGAAGTTCAACTCTCCCTCGTTGATTAGGCTCTCTTGCAGGATAGGCATAATACTGATAGTTAATTTTAGAATCATCTTTATTCACCGGTGCCGCCATATCAAACGCTGGATCAGCAATTTTTTTAAATGCCATTTATACTAAAACGTATCGTTTTTCTAAATCATTTTCTTTTTCGATTTCCTCCAAGACCACTTCCCGCTATCATACTTGCAATATTACTACTATCTGGTGAAGTCATTGCTAATGATGCTAGTTTTTGTTCCACTGCGTTATTTATCACTTTACTGACATTTGCAGGCATCATTGTTGTTGAAGGTAGCGGTGGTGGTGGTTTTCGTCCGAATCTAGATTTCACCAATGACGTTATTCTATTCTTTGCGGTAGAAAAGGCCGTTCCTGCAAGATCTCCAACAGCGTTAATTCCCTTATTACGAATAACATCAATGGCTTTCATCGCTAATTGTTTAGCAATTGGTGCTACTTTTGGGGCTATTCTTGTGAATAAACCAGCCATGATATTTCCAAGGCCGTCACCGTAGTATGCCTTATAAACGGGCAATCTTGAGTTTACCACATACACGTTTGTTGGTTTATTGTGATTATAGTGTACTATCATCTTATTTGAAATGACTTTGTAATTTCTAAATACAATTTCAATCACTAAATTCCCCCGGAATTCCGTCCATTAACTCATCCAAGAGTTCTCGATACGTATGAATATCAATTATCCCACCTTGGAATAATCGTCTGCAAATATCAAATGCTTCATTAGTTATTTCGACTGAGTTATTCCCAGCTCGCTTACCTCCCATAAGAACCTCAAGTCGTGATATATCATTAATGATATTACTAGGACACATATGAGAATCATGATGAGAACTTCCATAACCCTTTCCTGAAGTACTTTCTGGTTCGGAAACGTTTTGAATTTCTGGAGATTGTCGACCTTGACCTCGACCTCGACTTCGACCTCGACCTCGACCTCGACCTCGTCCTCGACCTCGACTTCGACTTTGTTGTTCTTCTTTTCGTTGTTGTTGTTGTTCTAAAACATCCGCATCAACTCCTATTTTAAAAGCTCTGTATTCCAATGTATTCTTTTTTAAATTGCCGGTGATTTCTTTATTAATTTTATATATCCAATCCACCCATTGATTTTTGTTTATTATGTTTTTTTTATACTCGTCTTTTAAAAATTTCTCCCTGTTATAATAACTTTTTACAGCAAAGTTTCCAAATAACGCATAGTCTTCCCTTTTCAGCAATTGAATTTGTCTGATTACTTCTATAGCTTCATCGGTGAATTTCTCGTTAAAAGGAACACTTTTTTTAGTGGAAACACTAGCATCTTCAACGGGGTTATCATCAGTATCAATATTACCCATTTGTTGTATTTCTCGCTGAGTTTGTAACTCACCTGAAAGCTGTTTTATTCCCTCGTGAGTTTTTTCAGTTTCTGTAGCAATCTTTCCTAATACATCAATAATAGGTACTGCTCCCTCTTTAGGGATGTCGCCGTATATAGCACGTTCTGTTGCAAGTTTCATATCCTTAGTGGCTTTAGTTACAGGGGCAAAAAGTTGTTCGCTTCCAATAGAAAAGTCAGTCTGCGCTTGCTGTCTAAGTTGTAGTTTATCTCGCACGTTATCTCGAATTGGTATAAACTTTTTCAGTAATGCTAACCTCTCACGGGCTAGTCTGGTACTTAATGCTTCTGATGTCATTATTGGAAATGCTAACGATTTTTCAATTGTGGGTTTCACTTGCATCAATCAAACGTCTTATAGATTTCACTTTCAAAGCAATCTCTGACCGAACTTGGTACTGTTCCCCGAGTTTCTTTCTAATGGCTTCAACTATACTAAATAGCCGAATGAATAAATTAATATCATTGTTATACAAAGAAGCATTAACCGCTTTTTGGATTCTTTTTATCAGTGAATACATTTTAGGTAGAACATATCTTCCACGTTTCAATTGTATATCAATTTGTTCAAATTCATTCAAAAGTCTGTCTTCATTCAAAAATTCAGAAAGTACGATTCCTTGATTTCTTAAATTTGATATTTCTGTGATGATAGATGTAATATCTTGAAATTCCATTTATTATTACTAATGTATTTGTATCTTTAAAATATTTTTATATACAAAAAAACAAAACATATACAATGCCCGTCTCTTCCTCATTCGAGTTTCGAGGCAAGAAAGGGCACATACATTAAAGACTTATACAATACCCTAACCCCCCAATCGAGTTCAAGGGCGGGTTATATGGGTATTAGACGTGAAATCCAAGTGATTTCTTTACAAACATTGAACATATAACATAAAGCCTCATTTGGAACCTCTTTCGCGCCAAACGACGTCAAAGAGGCCCAGAGGGGGGACAGCACATTCTTGGAACTCATTTAGTGCCTTCGCATTATATAAGCCCAAGGGCCACAAACATAGATCTCCCAATTGGAAGCTCTAACGTAACAAATGCTATATTAGGTCTTCCGGAAGATATGTTGTGGGGGGGACAGTACATTACATATAGGATGATATATATACAATGAATGAGTATTTACAATGCGATTATATAGGATATATACAATGAATGAATATTTACAATGCGATTCAATGAATGAATATTTACAATGAATGAGTATTTACAATGCGATTATAGGTTATATATACAATGCGATTATATAGAATGGTTATATGATAGGATGGTTATATGAGGTATGATAGGGACAGTACAGGACGATACAAACATGAAACGACGGGGCGGACCTACACCCACTTTGCCAATCAAAAGCAACCCAAGAAATTAACCCTGGTTGCAGTTGAAAAAATTCAACCACACACCATGTCAATGGCGTGGGAGTTTTAATTGGCAAAGTGGGCTTCGTTTTAAAGCCCCAAACTTATTACGGCTCATATTATATATAAGGTGAACTAATACTGCAGTGTCAATGTGTAGGTGTGTATTTATTTTTCTAGCATTTCATAATGAATACTGTGTAGTAATTTCAATGGAAGCTAAGTATTTAAATAAAACATTAAAACAAGAAATACAACTGTTAAATAATAGCAATTTTTTTATTAATTTCTATAATATTACGATTAAATAATCGTAATAATAATGGATTTACATGACAAGATAACTCCGTAATGGGGATCCCTGTCAATTCAGGACCTGCTATTTCTTGAATCGAGAATGATATTTTTCTGAATTTTATTACACATAGCCACACTAAAAAAACTAAACTATATGTAGCGCGTTTTACTACCCTGACCTCACTAATTTGTAATTTTAAAGTAATTTCATTTTCATACAAACGCTGTTAACGCCGTCTTTGTAATTGGGATTTTTAAAAAATCTATTAATAGACCCCTGGCCTTGGATCTCTGTCAAATAAATTGTCTACCCTGTATAGGTTTTTCCAACAAAACCCTAACTGCTGTTCTCAATACAGTCTTTAGAAACAAGAAACAATAACACAAAATCAAAATCCGTACATACCGAGTTAACCATTAAATACGTACATGAGATCACACACATCATTAATTCAATCCAATTTCACATGTATTCTCGGACGAATTTCATATCCGGGAATCAATATCGAAAGTAGGATAGTCACGTGACGATCAGTAGTAATGAGGGGAAAATACGGAACAAAATTAAAAA
Source organism: Potamilus streckersoni (assembly GCA_016746295.1). Classification (NCBI taxonomy): domain Eukaryota; kingdom Metazoa; phylum Mollusca; class Bivalvia; order Unionida; family Unionidae; genus Potamilus; species Potamilus streckersoni. Next base: position 1,824,770 of record JAEAOA010001402.1, read on the forward strand.
AAAAAAGATTTTATTAATAGTAATTATTGAGAGTCATTTCATGCGTATGAAAACTTTATTCTATGTCCATTTTTCTTTGAGATAGCTGTTTGACAAATCCCTTCAGCAACTTTTCGTACTGAAGGCATACATATTTCAAAATATTTTCCCGCAGCATTCATTGAATGAAAAACTCTTTCTTCATTCGTCGTTGTATCAAATGACTGTACTGGTCTCTTTCCAACTGACTTACAAGTCCCTGTCTTTCCTTTTTTATATTCTCTCTTTGAGAAATACACTGTAAATTGGAAATCGCGTTATTTTGAATATTAGAATCAATGTGATCAATAACACAGCCATCTTTAATCGGTCCCATATAACACTCAAAGACTGCCCTATGACAGAGATATCCCTTTCCTCCAGCAGTAAATTGCAAGTATCCCTGATTATTAACAAAACCAATTGGTTTCTTTAGTCTACAGTGTCTAACAACACCATTACGAGATATTTCATAATTAACGAGTATTGGATGTGGTCTGAATTCTTGCTCCATTTATATATAATAATACTATTTGTCTAATTCATTATTTGCTTTAATTATAAATCTATTAATGTAGTCTTGAGGGGTTTTTATGATTTTGTCTTTGACAGAGTCATGGTTAGGGTCAATGATGGCGTTTTTTATTCGTTTATCATAATAACGTTTCAATTCTCTAAACCGCTTACCCCCACAATTGATACATAATTGTGATTTTCCTCTCACACCCACCCCACAATTTATGCATGGGGACGGGCCTGTCGAATTATTTCTGACACTCTGTAAGTGATATCCACAGAATTCACCTCTACACGATTTATTGCATGGGGTTACTGATCCGATCATAAGCCATTTGCAGTGATTCATTATATATAAACAAACTTTTCTATTTAAATACTTGTCTTATTTATATGAATGAAGAATTCAAGAGATTATCGGCAATCAAGCCTCGGAAAAATATTAAATTCAATCTTGATAGAACTCTCGAAGACGTACCAAAAGAGAGAATAACTAATAGAATTCTGATTAGAAAAATACGAGATTGTGTTCATGAGTTTAAACAGGATGATGCATCACACACCTGGTCAACATTTAGAATTGATGGTGTTGTTGATGCTAGAATGAATGATGAAACAGCAGCTATGATACTATCACAACTTGGCAATAAACGGTATTTTATCAGAGTGAAATTCATTATCAAATTAGAATCGGGCGAATATATTATAAGAGACAAATTTGTTCCAATTCTCAAAGATGGGACATCAGTCATTGTTAGCCGTTATTCCAGACCAGGGCTGTTAACTGGAATTGATAAACCATACTATGAAAAAGCGTATCCAGAAACAGCAGTCGTTTATGGGATGTATCCGTTAAATAACCCTGACATTGGAAAACTAGCACCAATGAAACAGTCAACGTCAGCGGAAAAGCCACTCAACTGTGTGGCACAAAGAGTCTTAGAACATTTTACAAATGCACTCCGTGGGAATAAATTAACCGATCTAAGACATAAAAAAATAGATGAATGGGAGCTAACAGTGAAAGAGAACGGAGCAACTATTTCCGATATAGCTAGATTGGAAAAGTCGTTGAGATTTCCGATAACCGTTTTAACGATAACTGGCAAAGTATTATACGAATCAAAATACAATAAAAACGGAGCTCCAATCAAAATTATTGATCATAACAAGCACGCATGGACATCCGCGGTTACAATATTCCCGCGAGACAGAACAGTGAAGTATATCCCAGAAGAATTCATCAAGGATGGTATTCTCACTGAAGAAAGATTATTCGATGCTATTGCTAGTTTGTGTAAAAACGACCCTGTATCAGTATGGCTACTTCATAGTTTTGAAGATGAAGAATGTCAATTCAATCAATTTGTGAAACCTAACGGTGAATTATATCGCAGTGAAAGTCTACATAATAGGATGAAAAATCTAGCAATAAGTCTCAGTGAAAACGCTAGCGTTTTTAATGAAAAATCTGAAGATTACGAACAGTTACTTACAACTTGTTTTACAATTCCATCAGTTGCAGCTCATTTTGCAAGAAAGAAAAATAATTGGAAACCAACACGAAAAGAGTTTTTACAGGATGTTCAATCCAGCTGTTTGGAATATTATCATGGCGGTCTATGGAACGTTAAGTACAATCGTGAGAATATGATATCAGTTGATATCGTTGCCTGTTATCCAGGAAGTTTTCTAGGATATGGATTCGCTGGTGAGTATTTTAAACGGTTTGGACATCCCACACATGAAATGACTCGCGTTGCTATTAATGGGCCACTGCCTGATTTTGATTTGACCGGTTTTGCTTGCGTAGTATCATTTGAATTCGCTGAAGGACTTCATCCGTGTTGTTATGTTTGGATTGGTAGACACATGGCTGAAAGGATGTGGTTACCAATAGTGTTATTGCGATATATGATTGATTGTAAAGTGTTAGTTTCGTTGATTGTCAGCGAAGCGATTATCTCATATCGAAAACAAACCAATGTCTGGTTACCAGAACCAGAATGTCTTGATAGTATAATCGATAAGTCTAGAAAACATATTGATGCTGACGAGGAGTACATCATTGAATGGTCAAAAAAGATATTTAATCAACGAAATAATGAAGCAAAGGATCTCGGCCGAAGAATAATCGGTAAATTTACACAGGGTGGAAAAAAATTTAACTTTAAAAAACAATCCTCACGATTGATTATAGATGATGCCGAATACGACTTCGTTATTAAAGATGCAGTAGAGAAAAATAGATACGCAAATTGTAAAACAGCCTTCTTGTCCAATAAAACAAAGTTAGGTAGAATTGTTACTTACAGTGATGGAGAAAGCTCTGCATATCTACATTTGAGAGCTTCTATGCTGGGTTATGCATCTATCAATTTATTTGCAATGATAAATAGATTTCCTAGTATAGCAGTCAGAGTTGCAATTGATTCAATGTATGTCGATAAAAAATATATCAAAGAGATAACTAAATTTACTAATAGCGAAGAGACTTGGGGAACATGGCGAATTAAACAAGAAATACAACGCGATTATTCTGAATCAGCAGACGTTGAGATTAAAAGTAGTTACCTGAAGAACGATAATTCTATCAGTGAAAAATCTATGTCTAAAGCACCACCGATATCAGATCCAATTTGTAGATATAAAACAGTTTATTTAAACGGTTGTGGTGGATCTGGAAAGACAACACGTGCGATAGAATTATATCGAGAGAGAACGTCCATGATTGTACTCACACCAACCCATAGACTAGCGAGAGAGATCAAACAACGAAATGTTGAAGCTTGCACGTATCATAGTTTTTTTCGATACAAGGGCGATGCTTGGACTCCTGAGCGAATGGGTGAGAAATTTATTCCAGCGGTTATTATTTGGGATGAAGCATGTACTGTTTCAGAAGATGTATTAAAAATGTTTCTTGATTGGTTATTGCAAAAAAATACAAAAATTATATTGTGCGGCGATCATGGTCAACCACCACCATTTGTTGGTAGAAGTCCACATAATTGGTTAAAAGGATTTGTTGATTATTACGAAGAAATTGATACTGACTATAGAGCACTCGATGAGCAGTTACGTGAGTTTAAAAAACTAATTAGATTACAACCCGATAGAATTCAATGTGAAGTAGCGCGTGAAATAATTTCTGAAACACCTTTGAATGATTTTTGGGAAAAATGGAAACCAAATGATTTTGTAGTAGCAAGTAGAAAGATAGTCAGAGACGCACTTCAGAAAAAGTTGTTTGAGCTACACAAGAAAAAATTCCCAACGTTTCCAGTGCCGTTGTGTTATAGACCATTGGATACACGAAAGCAGAATATTGAAGTTGAAATTCCAGGCCAGACGGAGAAACAGATTCTAGTGTTAAATGATATTGTGCTAGTTGATATCAATACTGTAGAAGATGCATTATGCGCTGATAAATCACCATGGACGCTTGGTTATGTAACAACAATACACTCGTCACAAGGATTGACCATCACGGATACAATTGTTTGGATAGTTGATAATCGCATTGAATGGTCAAATTTAGTCTATCTCGCAGTGTCCAGAGTACGACGAATAAATCAACTACGAAGGATTGTTTTCGATGATGATTTTAATGCAAACGATGATAACACTGATATTAGCATCATTAATAAAAAACTCTCTGGCTACAAACAGCAGGACAAAAAAAAACAACGAGAATTTGATATTGATGCTGAAGTAATAATTGCATTAAAAGAACAACAGAATAATCACTGCGCCAGTTGCAATTGTATAATGCACTGGCAGTATTCGGATAAAGACCCTCGACAATTCACCGTAGACAGAAAAAATAACAGTCTTGGTCATGTCAGAAACAATGTGATGTTGACCTGTCTTGAGTGTAATAGACGTAACGGAGCTAGTTAAGACCATGTGGCGGTAATTGAGTATCGTCCGGAATGACTTGTAGTTGTTCGCGTGTAAAACCACGCTGAGGTGCAGTTGAATCCAATCTGTAGATTGGAGGTCTACCAGTTGATCGCGTTATAGTTGAAATTTTATGCGTAGTAACACTCCATATAGGATCAGTAGCTCTTCTTTTACCGCCTTCAAGCTCTCCTGGTTCGTATAAATATCTCACAGTAACATCACCGAGAAGTGGCTGAGTGCTAACCCGCTGCGGTTGTTCGGGAATATATTCTTTTTTTATTGCAATATTTGGTTTCATATTAATAGTTCGAGTAATCTCGTTATTTAACGCTGCAACTACACTCGGTAACCTTTGGACCCATTCACGAGATCGTTTTTCTTGGATGAATTCTTTTGCATATTGATATCCAAATAACCGTTCTGCAAGAGTTCGATTAAATCGTTCTACAATTGCCTGATCACGATGTAACGCAGTATGTCCTCGTCGTATTGTAACACTATGAGTTTTCATTGTTGATAGAACAGCACCTTGAAACTCTTTGCCAGGATCAACTTGTAATAGATTTGGCCATCTTAGAGGACCTCGTCGATAAATCCTTTCAAATGCAGAAGCGACTTCAGAAGCTGACTTTGTTTTCAATGGTTCTGCTTGTTTAAATCGACTCGCAATATCAACTACAGTTAGCGCGTATTTGTAACCATGGTCATGTGGTAAAAACAATAAATCAGCCTGATGAACTTCATTGGGTACGGTAACATCAAAATGAGAATAATTAATTTGTTTAGGCGGTGGTAGATAAATTTGCCATATAGCTTGTTTGGATAACCAATCTTTTGCAGTGGATTTTTTCACTTTTGCAGCGTTAGCGAGTTTACTGATTGCTGCTTTACCCCTCCAGTATCCTTTCGGAGAATAATAAATAGATTCCATACTATAAAAACACTGGTGTTTTCAATTACCAGCACCTAACACTAATTTGCCTTTCATAGCTGATTTGACCAACCATGAAGCCAATTTTTCTTTGAAGGATTTATCGGGAATAGCATTTAAGGCATGAATTAATTTTACATCCGCGATATGTCTTTGTTGCAAATTATTGCTTTTATATGCAACATCATGAGCATGACATGCCTTATCAATAGCATTTATCGGATACTCACCAGGCCGGGGCTGATTTTGATCATCAAGTCTGATATCTAATCTCGTTCCGGGACCACAGTAGCTATATCCTGGAAGGTGTTTTTCTCCGGGGTATTTTGCCCATGGGGTTCCGGGGAGTTTTCCAAGTTTTGCGGCAATATCACCTCCGAGTTGCTTTTTTTTAAAAATCTAAATTTTTTTATACCACATGTTACACACTTACCAGTAAGCGCTAGTCTATTGTTTTTAGTTGTAATGGTTGTCTGATCGGTTGTATCAGTACGCTGTTTACACTTAACACAATATAGATCCATAATTTATATATAGCGTTATGAATATAATTGATTTTTCAGCGACTAAAAGAAGAGAACCGGTAAAACACCACGCAGCGCTTCCGAATTCTGTCCGTGCCATTATAATCGGACCATCTGGATCAGGCAAAACACAATTACTGCTTAATTTGATAATGCGATTTATGAAGTGGGATAAATTATATTTAGTTGCCCCATCCGTAGATGATCAACGGTGCTATGAAGTGCTAAAAGATTATAATGAAAAAGCATCAGAAATTAAAGGTGAAAGTGTAATCGACTTTATTACTGATATTAATGATGCACCATCAGTAGAAGATCTCGATGGAGACATAAACAATCTTGTAGTGTACGATGATGTAATGTTAGATAATCAAAAGAACCCTGCTAGAATATTTTCACGAGGTAGGCATAAAAACACTGACGTGATATATGTCACTCAACGATATACTCAAATTCCAAAAGTGATTCGCGATAACTGCAATATTCTTGCTGTATTCAATGGCGTTGATACACATACGCTACGAAATATTTGGCAGACATGGTGTTCCGATATGGACTTCAATGGATTTAAAAATTACTTTAGTCATGCTCAGTCTGTCCCATATGGATTTATAACAATAAATTTACACGACCCTCGGTCACGATATCGTATTGGACTTGATCAAATATTTGGTTAAATAATTTGTATTAATCAGCAGCAGAGAGGGTGAAATGACAACATATTTGCGACCGTAGATGGCAGCAATTTGAGTGTGGTTATGACAATGTATTTGCGACAAAATCGCTAAGATGGGGTCTTTATTTTTTTTTTGGTTGAAATATGAGATTTCGTAGGAATGTTCCATTGGCATTCTGAGGCTTTAATCGATTCTGTCGCAAAAATTTGTAGACGTAGATGGCAGCAATTTGAGTGTGGTTATGACAATGTATTCACGACAAAATCGCTAAGATGGGACCTTTAATTTTTTTTTGGTTAAAATATGAGATTTCGTAGGAAGGCTCCATTGGCATTCTGAGGCTTTAATCGATTTTGTCGCAAATATATTGTTGTAGGGTTCACCCTCTCTGCTACAATGCATTCAAAGTTCCACTGAGAAAGGATGTCACCTTGCACCACAGAAAACCACAGCTGTTATACTTCCAAGCACATCTATTTTAAGACCTTCAGAATCAACACAGGTAGGTTTAATTAGTTTATAAATCTGTTTTATCTTTTCCTAAATCATTTTTTAATGTTCACTACATGTATTTTTGCAATGCTGTAACTTCTGTTTTGTTTCCATTATTCCATCCAAAAATCATCATCTGCCAACATGACATGTACCTGTACAAGGCACTGTATCCCTAATGAATTGGATTACTTAAACATGGCATGTACCTGTACAAGACACTTTATCCCTAATGAATTGGATTACTTAACCATGGCATGCACCTGTACAAGGCACTTTGTCCCTAATTCCTTGGACTACTTAAACATCTCATGTACCTGTACAAGGCACTGTATCCCTAATTCATTGGATTACTTAACCATGGCATGTACCTGTACAATACATTTTATCCCTAATGCATTAGATTACTTAACCACTTAAACATGGCATGTACCTTGAACAATTTACAAGGCACTGTATCCCTAATTCATTGGATTACTTAAACATGGCATGTACTTTGTACAAGGCACTTTGTCTCTAATTCCTTGGACTACTTAAACATGGCATGTACCTGTACAAGGCACTTTGTCCCTAATTCACTGGACTACTTAAACATGACATGTGCATGTACCAGGCACATTGTCCCTAATTCCTTGGACTATTTAAACATGGCATGTACCTGTACAAGGCACTGTATCCCTAATTCATTGGATTACTTAACTATGGCATTAACCTGTACAAGGCACTTTATCCCTAATGCATTAGATTACTTAACCACTTAAACATGGCATGTACCTTGTACAACTTACAAGGCACTGTATCCCTAATTCATTGGATTACTTAAACATGGCATGTACTTTGTACAAGGCACTTTGTCTCTAATTCCTTGGACTACTTAAACATGGCATGTACCTGTACAAGGCACTTTGTCCCTAATTCACTGGACTACTTAAACATGACATGTGCATGTACAAGGCACATTGTCCATAATTGGACTACTTAAACTCGGCATGTACCTGTACAAGGCACTGTATCCCTAATTCATTGGATTACTTAACTATGGCATTAACCTGTACAAGGCACTTTATCCCTAATGCATTAGATTACTTAACCACTTAAACATGGCATGTACCTTGTACAACTTACAAGGCACTGTATCCCTAATTCATTGGATTACTTAACCATGGCATGTACCTGTACATGGCACTTTGTCCCTAATTCCTTGGACTACTTAAACATGGCATGTACCTGTACAAGGCACTTTGTCCCTAATTCCTTGGACTAATTAAACATGACATGTACATGTACAAGGCACTTTATCCTTAATGCATTGGATTACTTAAAAATAACATGTGCCTGGATAAGGCATTATACCCCAATTGCTTTGGCATTATATAACCATGGAATGTGCCTGGATAATGCATTAAACCCCAATTGCTTTGACATTATGTAACCATGGCATGTGTCTGGATAAGGCATTATACCCCTATTACTTTGGCATTATATAACCATGGCATGTGCCTGGATAAGGCATTAAACCCCAACTGCTTTGGCATTATATAACCATGGCATGTGCCTGGATAAGGCATTAAACCCCAACTGCTTTGGCATTATATAACCATGGCATGTGCCTGGATAATGCATCATACCCCAATTGCTTTTGCATTATATAGCCATGGCACTTGCCTGGATAAGGCATTATACCCCAATTGCTTTGGCAATATATAACCATGAGTCTAACCAATGATGGCCTATACAATGACAGTTCAGATGAGTTTAACCAATGATGGCCTATACAATGACAGTTCAGATGAGTTTAACCAATGATGGCCTATACAATGACAGTTCAGATGAGTTTAACCAATGATGGCCTATACAATGACAGTTCAGATGAGTTTAACCAATGATGGCCTATACAATGATAGTCCAGATGAGTTTAACCAATGATGGCCTATACAATGACAGTTCAGATGAGTTTAACCTATGATGACTGATACAACAACAATCTGAAAAGTAATAGCATGTATAATGACAGTCCAGACAAGTTTAACTAAACTATAATGGCCTATACAATGACATCCAGTCTGGTGGCATGTGATGTTAAAAACAGTCACAAGAGTTTTGCTATGTTTTTTTTTTCTGCCATAGTGCTATAGTGTTGAGTAAAATATGTTGCAAGGTTAAGGATGTCTTGTCTATTATTAATCTGGATTTAATTTACCTTATTTTGAGAACCTCATATATTTCCATTTCTAAAATTTATTTCTTTCTTTTGTTTAGTTTAAGATCACTGTTAAGAGTCTATGCTTTTAAACTAAGTAACAGAAAAGAGTGTAAAGCAACAAGCTTTTAAAATTCAACAACTAATTTATTTTCCTAGAATATAAAGTAAGAATGAAGAAAGAACTATAGTATTACATATCAAAGAGCAAAATGATCCTAGAATTACAGACAAGTTCTGAGTAAACTTGTGTAGAAATCAAATTTAAATCCAATGCTGAAGGTGTTGCTGTGCCTGTGACTGCCTGTATTGTATGTTATTATTGTTATACAATTTTATGTTATACAATTTTGTCAAATAGTAAATAAATAATGAGCTATTATTCATAATTTGGAACATTAGTAATAGATTAATGTCTGCTCAGCAAGATGCAACTCTTGATCAGCTCAAAAATGAAATGAATAATTTATTAAATTTATTAAATATCACAAATGTTGATCAAAATGAAGTTGTTATTTTCCAAGATAAACAAGGATGATTAAAGACAAGTAATATGCAACTGTGAGATGTAGTTATATGAATACCCACTGTGGTTGTTAATAATATAGTTATTTTTGCTGATCAAAGAAAAATACAATATTCCAGTAAGTCAGTTAATGATTATATTAAGAAAGCTGGAGATTCCTTTACTGGTACTATTATTATGAACAATAATAAAATTACATACCGTAGAAACTCCTGAGTGCAACGCAGTGAAGATACTAAGCAGGGGACCAGACTAAGTCTGTAAACACCTATTCGTTAAAACAAGCAAAAGTTTTCAGACATCAGTGTACATTTTGTACACTTACCAGTTTTTCTCGCGGCTGTGCATCTACCGTCTGCTGAAAGGTTCGTTTGGTTGCATGTACATTATATTTCACGAGCAAATCCCATGTCTGATGACTTGTCAATCCACGTGCAATAGCAAAACACTCTGCACTGTGGCAATTTTGAATTTCACGCTCGATGTGGCTATTACCAATTTCCAGTACATCAGTGTACATTTTGTACACTTACCAGTTTTTCTCGCGGCTGTGCATCTACCGTCTGCTGAAAGGTTCGTTTGGTTGCATGTACATTATATTTCACGAGCAAATCCCAGGTCTGATGACTTGTCAATCCACGTGCAATAGCAAAACACTCTGCACTGTGGCAATTTTGAATTTCACGCTCGATGTGGCTATTACCAATTTCCAGTATGTGTCTAAAGCGTACAAATGTTAGTTCCGGAAAGATTTTGAGGCAGCATATATATATATATATATATATATATATATATATATATATATATATATATATATATATATATATATATATATATATATAAGCCGTGTACAAAATATTAGAAGTGGGAGATAGAACCTGTCACAACTGGATTAAAAGTGCAGAATGTTTCTGCTAAACCATTAGTGATGATGATGAGGTTGACAATACAGTTAACTGCAATGACATTTATTTTATGCGTACTCTGGGAAAAATTATTCCTAGGCTTTCATCCATTTTTAAAAATATTACTTATGATAAAAACGTGTGACTTGCTATATTTCGATTTTTTAAAATTTTTTATATTAGTCTTGCAACAAGGCATACAAATAAGACATCGGTAACTTAAATATATGTTCTTATGGGTTGTCCATAAACGAAGTCTGCATATAATACCTATTTTCATTCACCACCAACCCCCGCTACGGACATCCTCCTCTAGCAGGGCTTATATGTGGGGCATGTAATCAACATCAAGCATTGGGGGCCAGATATATGTATTAATGCCAACCCATTCATATGTATTCTCTGATATGAATTGTACAAATTGAAATTAACAAATAATTTATACTTAGGGATCACCCATAAAGGACGTCCGCAAAACATACTGAAATACAATCAGTAGGCATAAATCAGCTGTTCAACACAGAATATCAAAAACAAATATTAGTCTGCGAGAGTACACAATGTCATTTATATCTCCTTTCCCTTGTTCGCAGTTGTCCACATTTGAACAACCCTTCTCTCCCCATCTTTGCGGATGTTCCTGATGGATGATCCCATACAAGAAATGATAGAGTGTAAACGGAGGCAGAAATAATGCGATATCACTTTCACAGGCATTAATGATTTTTGACACATTATGTATTACAAGATTACCAAACATTTATTTTAAAAAAATATAACAAGGGAATTATAGCATCTGACCATACATTTAAAGCAATGCAAGATTTAGCCATTAGTCTAATCAAAAGCTGCATGCCTGAGAACAAAGGCAAAATAAAACAACATAGTGATCACTTTAGTAAACACAGAGTTTTAGTAAGGATACAAATTCATGATTTGTGTATTAGAATAGATATCAGTAAGATAAAATCTATATTTATGGACATTAAATTAGAAGCTATCGAGCGACTGATCAATGACATCTGCAAATAATAAACTGCCAAGAAAATTTGTGATTTCGCAGTATCAGAGACATACATGGCTGACAGACAAACAGAAGGACAAAAGATTGATTAGAATGAATTAATATAAAAAAGCATGCAGTAGATTATATCATCTATAACAATTCAGTTGATTAACTCTAGCCAGCTGTCATTAAAATAACTTCTGTCCAAGCCCAATATTAAAATCACTTCTACCACCCACTAACCCATAGACAGAAATTATACATAAATAAATATGTTTCTGTAGGAGCAGAGATTTTTTTAATTAAAACATATCTAATGTTTTTAATTGCTTCTGGTGTGGGTTGCTTGATTTTGAAAGTGCTTCTCCCCATCCCCTCTCCTCCGGGGGTTTATGTTTTAATGGAACAGCCTTCATATCTTATTGCCAATTCAGGACTTCTCTGAAACTAGTTGTTCCTCAATGAACAGTTTTTCAAAAAAAAAAATAAAGTTCTTTATTTTACATAGTTATTTCACTTTATTGCATTGTTCTCTTTGATCACAATTATGATTGAGTAGGTTAGTTTCATGTAGTTTAATTATATTACGTACACAATAATGCTTGATTGATGAACTGAAATGAGTTCACCAGAAATGTGTTCGCTAGATCTTACACTCAATATAATTTTCATACATTTTAATATTTCTTTCATTAGAGCCTTTTTATTTGATACAAAAGACACAATAAACATAATAATACAAAAGGTCAATTTTTAAATCTATGCTACAATAGAACAACTACTTTCTCAAATTTGATATCAAAACACGAAAGGCTCTAAATTGGATTCTTGGAGAGAATGCTCGTGGACATAGTTGTTACCGTAGATTGACACAGTTTAAATGTAAATAAAAGAGGACACATTGCATTTATGATGATTACACTTAAAGAGATCTAAACGATACAACTTATGTAATTGGTCTTATTGAAATACTGCCTCCACTAGACCTATGTGACATTTATTTGGCCGAAGTTTCTTCGCATATTGTTAAGCAGCAGGGAGGGTGAACCCTACAAATTTTTGCGACAAAATCGATTAAAGCCTCAGAATGCCAAATGGAGCCTTCCTACGAAATCTCATATTTTAACCAAAAAAAAATAAAGACCCCATTTTACAAATGGAGCCTTAGCGATTTTGTCGCAAAAACATTGTCATAACCACCCTCAAATTGCTGCCATCTACGTCAGAGAGGGTGAACCCTACAAATTTTTGCGACAAAATCGATTAAAGCCTCAGAATGCCAAATGGAACCTTCCTACGAAATCTCATATTTTAACCAAAAAAAAATTAAAGACCCCATTTTACAAATGGAGCCTTAGCGATTTTGTCGCAAATACATTGTCATAACCACCCTGGAAATTGCTGCCATCTACGTCGCAAATATGTTGTCATTTCACCCTCCCCCTGCTGCTGATTAATACAAATTATTTGTTAGCTTTTCACAAACAGACTAATCGATAATACTTCACCACGTAGATCAATCAAATTATTTGACTGATCGGTGAGTGTAAAATTAATTCTAGTTAGTAAATCATTTTGACATTGCATATAGACTGGATTAGTCGGATTCTCAACAATTAAAAATCCGGGGGGTGCTGTTAGTGAAAATGAATAAAGAATGTAACCTTGTCGGGCTTGATTTGATTGTTCCATATTAATTTGATAACTTCCTTCGATTACATCACACGTTAAATTAAGTGCGATCACTGATGAAATATTCACATTGTTCGGTGCGATATGTCTACCGTCGCCGTCGGGAGAATTATTATAAGTGAGGATAATAGGCTTCGGCTGGCTATCTTTCCATGATTGATAAATTTTATTAAATCCTTCGTCGATGGCAGTTCTGAGTTTTTTCTTTAACTCGGGAACATTATATCCTGGTAATTTATAATTTGGATTTTCATTTATATTTTTTTTATAATCTTGAGCTGAGCTAGTTTTTGAAATCGGGCTATTTTCATCAGTGAAGAGATTAGTAATCCTCGAATTAAATATTTCCATGTCATCGATGATTTTACTACACTAGTAAACTCAGCTTGTGAAAGAAAGCCAGATCTTAACGACGGTAATAGCAACAAAAAATCATTATTCATTCTATCAAGGATGTGATCTTTAATGTCTACAAATGTTGGACTTGTTTCATGTATTTCCAGAATTTCACCTTCCTGTGGGATATAATCATTAAAAAATGGAATTCTCCACACATCTTCACCATATTGATTCTTATATCGATATCTTTTTGTGAAGTTTATATCCTCGAATTTTTTATAAGTTTTTGATGGATTTTCAGGTCCTATTTCATCAGTGACGTAATCAGATTTTACAGGCTCGGGCGTGGAATTACCAGCACTTCTAGGTGGATCTTCGGGCCATCCTAATACTGTTCTTATTGAACTGTTATAAATATCTACAACGTACCCAGGAGAGCCTATTTCAATTGTAGATGATAGTGTTGGTTCATGAACTGTTATCGCAAATTTTGATTCTTTTTTAGTAATGGATTTTATTCTACGTTGTAATTCATTATTAATTTGCTCAATTTGATAGGATCCAGTTGGTATTGAAACAACGTTCCAATCTGGAGTGTCATCTTTTTTATTCCTATATGCAAATACCAGGGAATTATTAGGTCTCTGACCGCCAAATGAAACCGATCTAATATTAGGCCAACTATGATACACTCGTAATTTTGCCAACGCGATTTCCTTTACTGAAACAGGTGAGGGAAAATTCACACTGAATTTAGGGTTTGTTGACGATATTGATATCATGCTTGTTTTCCGCGGAGTGGTATTTTCTGCTATCCGCTGAAGTAGTTGAATCTCTTGCGACATTATTATTATTATTATTTATAATGTCTAATTTTGCAATAGATGAAAAAACGCTAGCGTTTTTAATCGTAGTATCATAAATACGTATCATCGCGGAGAATTCGTCTTCGGTAATTATCGTATCATCAATCGATGATGACATCAACGAGGATAATTGTGAGTAACCGTTAGATACTGCTTGATGTTTTACTATATAATCGTTAAGTTTTTCTTGAGAACACGATGATATTTTTTTAGTAATAGCATTTGCAATTCCAGCAAATGTTGTCACCGCGGAAATAGCAATTGGGACAGCAATCGGAGCTACCATTGTTACTGAAGATAGTATAATACCAGCACCGGCCATTATACCAGATACTGAGTATACTGTAACATCAATTACGGTAATTCTCCTGCGATACTTTTTAATTTTTATTTCATATTCATCAATGAGTGTTTTGAGTTTTGTTAAGAACTCTTTGACGGTATCATAGCGATATTGCGATGACGGAATCATATTATTTTAAAATCTCAAGTGGTTTCTAATTGTTTAAAATTCTAATTTAGATCAGCTACAAACTCCATGTACCATACAAATGATGTCTTATTTAAATTAGGATCAGTGCTTGTTATTGTAAACCGTTTGTATTCATCTAGGTCAATAGTCGTTGAAATCACGTTGTTGTATCCATATGAAGTCGATGATGATATATTAAACTGATTCAGTGACACTATTGTTAATCGATAAATACCCTTCTTTGACACAGTGAGAGTTATTGTATTCTTTTTAGGTTCCCAATCTAATGATCCAGAGAGAACTGTGTATATCATATTTATGATATTCCTCTCATGAGGAATCTTTATTCTTTCAAGTAGCGGAAGATTGTCTGTTTTAAATTTTGTAATATCCTCCATAGATTTTTTAATACTATTAATGTTATCTCTAATAATACTAAATCCAGTATCATTAATATTTTTAATACTGGATTTAATTTCATCAAAATTGGATTTAATTTCAGCGAGAGATGGAGAGGTTACCGCTGGTGTTCCAAAAAATTTATTGATAATATTTCTACGAAGGGAAGTATATGCTGTTATATGTTTTTCAAGTTCTTCATTTAAATTTTTTAATGCATCTGTGATTGTAGAAACAAGTACACCTGGTTTGAGTTTTCCATCATTTGAATATAACGCTATTGTATCTTCAACGACGTCACGTCTTCGTATTAAGACATCATCCAATGAAACATTACTAGATTTCAATTTGCCCTGGCGATCTTGAAATACAACTATTTCCCCAGGATCTACACTTGACAAATTTAATGTCTCGGCGATTTCATCTTCGATTATTTTTTTTACACTTTCCACAGCGAATTTACTATCGGTTTCTGTTTTTTTTTTATTCTGATAAAGGTCGTCCCCAAATATCAATCATTATACGAAAACGCTACGTTTTTCTAAATCATAACGCTATCGTTTTTGCCATTGCCTGCTAGTATATTCATTAACAACAACTTGTGGTGGTTTCCTTGGAAATTTAGATATCTCTGCAAGGACATTTAATACTTCACGACCGCATATCGGTGGATCATTTAACTGTTGTGTTGGTAGCGTGGAATAAAAAATTGGAGATGACTTTGTTATTGTGGATACATATCGCATGAATTCTTTTGGTGGAGCTAATCCATATGAATCAAAATAGACAATTCCACGTGGATCAATTGCATATGCGACCCAATGAGTTCCTTTTCCGCTGCTGTTATCGAGATTGATAATACCCGTTTCATTTTTCATTGGTTTTGACGGTAATTGATCTCTCATGAAAACTCCTCTAAAGTTTTTTATTGATAATGATTTTACAGCATCAATTAAATCAAAATTGGACATTGGTGAAAATCCTAGGGATTTTTCCACTAATAAGCCGTTCCTGGTATTCTTAGGCCCGTGCCCTTGTACCAATTGTGTGGAGTTCCTGGTAGTCTTAGACCCTTTCCTTTTTTTTATAGCCTTTCCCAGTAGCTTTTTTCAGGGCCATTCCTGCAGCAGTACCAACGGCTCCTAACGCTGCCGCCTTCGCAACCGCTGGGGCAGCCGCTGCAATCAATGCTGGAATAGCAGCTAACAGCGGGAATATTCCACCTGATTTTATCATATTGGCGATTGCTGCTTTCGAAAAATCAATTTGAACTCCTCGTTTGTTCTTTAGCGCATCATTGAAATGTTTTATTTGACGATCTGTCAGTGATAATTTATGTGCACCACCGGACATTTGAGTGGGTTTCAGCGTTATTGTAGTTCCACATTCTTTAGCCGACTTTGATTTCAATTTCTTGACCTGACCATCAGTCAACTGAACATTAACAATACTATATGTCATTCTATTCTAAAATGTAATTTACACTTTCAATTGATCTTATTGCGAAAATCCTAACTACATGTTTGGAAAATCAAATGATTTTTGAAAACATTACATGTTTTCTACTGGTGCATCAATAAGTCTCATTCGTCCGCCAACTCCTTCTAACAACATTGATTTATCACTGAGAATGACAGCAACTGCTCTATAATCGGCTATACCAGCAGGGCGTTGTACCCGAGCTTGGAAGTATATATCAACAACAGATTGTCTCATCATGTCAAGATGTTCCAATGAAAAGTAATAAATCGGATAGTGTTTTTCAAAATCAATTTGCGATATTTGCAAACCAGTATCAACATTTTGATCACGACCCATATACGACAATATTCTATGATATACACGAGCTATGTTGTTGTTTTCATAATTAAGATATACAATCTCTGCTGGCTCTTGTTGTCCGTTTATTCTCAACGAAACTTCACTTACTCCTAATTTATCAAATATCATATGACTAGATAATTGTTGACCCACTCGATTTGCATCCTGTAACGCTATAAAGATATGACGTGGAGCTGAAACACCTTGTTTTGATGCTAAGTGCCATGTAAATGTGCCATTTACATTATCCTGCTTCGTATCAGTCGTTGTTGTTAGCCAACTTAGCAATGATTTTCCACCTGTGTCCATAAACGATAGTAATTGTTGCTCTATTGTAACTGCTGGAGTCAAGACGGGTATCCATAGAACCAATTTATTTAAAATAACTTTACCATCATCAACACCATTAGCACGCCAGAATGCATCATTGTCATTTTCTTTTCGCACTAACACGACCGTATGCTTTGCTCCATAGATGACTTTTCTGACATTTCTACAGAATCCGAATATGTGATGTAACGGAATTGCACATGAAAACCGTCGATGTTGTCCTTTCAATGTTCCATTTCGTGTTGCAAATCCTAGATTGAAATTACCATTGACCCTTTTTAAAATGTCGAATTCAGCGCCTGGTCTATCTTCACGGTCTAGATTAGCATCGAGTTGTTGATTAACTTCTGCAGTAGCTTGCGCAGTTCGTACTTTAATAAACTGAATATGGTCAGCATGTTCAGAAGTATCCTTAGCAAACATCATAGACGGACCAGCCGACCTTGTATAATCATCAGAATATCTCGCAAGTCCGATTATTGTTGTTGCAATATCAACATTTTGTTCTATTGATTCAATTTCTTTTCCATCAATGATATATCTTGCACTGTTAAATAGCGCCATAATGCCATTATTTACGAAACCAACTCGGATATTTTGGTCATCCCCATATGGCGTATCAGCTGCAACATTTGTTACAAGCTCTCCTTCTACTTCAATAAATGCCTCACACGGCAAAAAGTATCTACTTGTATCTTGAACTTGAAGTTCAACTCTCCCTCGTTGATTTGGCTCTCTTGCAGGATAGGCATAATACTGATAGTTAATTTTAGAATCATCTTTATTCACCGGTGCCGCCATATCAAACGCTGGATCAGCAATTTTTTTAAATGCCATTTATACTAAAACGTATCGTTTTTCTAAATCATTTTCTTTTACGATTTCCTCCAAGACCGCTTCCCGCTATCATACTTGCAATATTACTACTATCTGGTGAAGTCATTGCTAATGATGCTAGTTTTTGTTCCACTGCGTTATTTATCACTTTACTGACATTTGCAGGCATCATTGTTGTTGAAGGTAGCGGTGGTGGTGGTTTTCGTCCGAATCTAGATTTCACCAATGACGTTATTCTATTCTTTGCGGTAGAAAAGGCCGTTCCTGCAAGATCTCCAACAGCGTTAATTCCCTTATTACGAATAACATCAATGGCTTTCATCGCTAATTGTTTAGCAATTGGTGCTACTTTTGGGGCTGTTCTTGTGAATAAACCCGCTATGGTATTTCCAAGGCCGTCTCCATAGTATGCCTTATAAACGGGCAATCTTGAGTTTACCACATACACGATTGTTGGTTTATTGTGATTATAGTGTACTATCATCTTATTTGAAATGACTTTGTAATTTCTAAATACAATTTCAATCGCTATAATAACCACTAAATTCCCCCGGAATTCCGTCCATTAACTCATCCAAGAGTTCTCGATACGTATGAATATCAATTATCCCACTTTGGAATAATCGTCTGCAAATATCAAATGCTTCATTAGTTATTTCGACTGAGTTATTCCCAGCTCGCTTACCTCCCATAAGAACCTCAAGTCGTGATATATCATTAATGATATTACTAGGACACATATGAGAATCATGATGAGAACTTCCATAACCCTCTCCTGAAGTACTTTCTGGTTCGGAAACGTTTTGAATTTCTAGATCTGATTCGGAAACGTTTTGAATTTCTGGAGATTGTCGACCTTGACCTCGACCTCGACCTCGACCTCGACCTCGTCCTCGACCTTGTTGTTGTTGTTGTTGTTGTTGTTGTTGATCTAAAACATACGTATCAACTCTTATTTTAAAAGCTATGTATTCCACTGTATTCTTTTTTAAATTGCCGGTGATTTCTTTATTAATTTTATATATCCAATCCACCCATTGATCTTTTTTTATTGTGTTTTTTTTTATACTCGTCTTTTAAAAATTTCTCCCTAATATAATAACTTTTTACAGCAAAGTCTCCAAATGACGCATAGTCTTTAGGTTTCAGCAATTGATATTGTTTGATTTCTTCTATAGCTTCATCAGTGAATTTCTCGCTAAAGGGAACACTTTTTTTAGTGGAAACTTTTTCAATAGAATCACTAGCATCTTCAACGGGGTTATCATCAGTATCAATATTACCCATTTGTTGTATTTCTCGCTGAGTTTGTAACTCACCTGAAAGCTGTTTTATTCCCTCCTTGGTTTTTTCAGTTTCTGTAGCAATCTTTCCTAATACATCAATAATAGGTACTGCTCCCTCTTTAGGGATGTCGCCGTATATAGCACGTTCTGTTGCAAGTTTCATATCTTTAGTGGCTTTAGTTACAGGGGCAAAAAGTTGTTCGCTTCCAATAGAAAAGTCAGTCTGCGCTTGCTGTCTAAGTTGTAGTTTATCTCGCACGTCATCTCGAATTGGTATAAACTTTTTCAGTAATGCTAACCTCTCACGGGCTAGTCTGGTAGTTAATGCTTCTGATGTCATTATTGGAAATGCTAACGATTTTTCAATTGTCGGTTTCAATACTTGCATCAATCAAACGTTTTATAGATTTCACTTTCAAAGCAATCTCTGACCGAACTTGGTACTGTTCCCCGAGTTTCTTTCTAATGGCTTCAACTATACTAAATAGCCGAATGAATAAATTAATATCATTGTTATACAAAGAAGCATTAACCGCTTTTTGGATTCTTTTTATCAGTGAATACATTTTAGGTAGAACATATCTTCCATGTTTCAATTGTATATCAATTTGTTCAAATTCATTCAAAAGTCTGTCTTCATTCAAAAATTCAGAAAGTACGATTCCTTGATTTCTTAAATTTGATATTTCTGTGATGATAGATGTAATATCTTGAAATTCCATTTATTGAATATTATTACTAATGTATTTGTATCTTTAAAATATTTTTATATACAAAAAAAAAAAAAAATATACAATGCCCGTCTCTTCCTCATTCGAGTTTCGAGGCAAGAAAGGGCACATACATTAAAGACTTATACAATACCCTAACCCCCCAATCGAGTTCAAGGGCGGGTTATATGGGTATTAGACGTGAAATCCAAGTGATTTCTTTACAAACATATAACATATAACATAACCTTTTG
>JAEAOA010001404.1:0-5000 GCA_016746295.1 Potamilus streckersoni
AACGTTACTGAGTGGAATTAATGCTATGTGACTGCGGCATGATACCTCAGTGCTACATATCACTATAAACTGCCATAATGTAGACATCATAGTGATATGACTGAACATTTTAAAAGCTATTTTAAAAATCCAAATCTCTCTCTCTCTTACACACACACGCACACACACACACACATACTTAGGGGTCAAACTTCCGGCTATCGCATAGTTGAAAAAATATCTTTTTCTGATTGAAAGCAATAAAATACCGTATTAGATCCATTTATTATTTGTAAAAATGTTTGTGTTGGGATAAAAGAAAGAAATTATCTCAGCTAGAAGGAAAATCGCATCCCAACCCCATAACACGAGTCGATACAGTAAACGAATGTGTTATCTGTAATTTAAACAAGCAATATACGCATAGCAAATTTGTGTCATCTAAAAGTTATCTAAAGTGGGATGATTAAGTTTAGCATAATGCTAACATTACAAAGCTCATTGATAAATGTTGGAAATGTCGACACAGACCCTAATATTGTATCAGCTACTCTACTGATAAAATAGGCAGTGAAAGTCATGATTTTCATCCAGGAAAGTCAGTAAACAAAAAATACACTGACCAAAGAAACGAGAAAATATTTGTAGAAATTACGTAAAATTCAAACAGTAATCAATGTTTTTCCTGAAAATCATAGGTTGGTTTATATTCTATTAAATAAATACATTTGCTTAACATATTAATGTATAATTTACACGTCCAGATAGACAAGTTTCGTTTTATCAGGCCTTTTCTCGATACATGCATGTGCTTAAGGCGAAGTATGATGACATATAGGTAAGCAGTGCCGTTTTAAGGCATAGGCACGCGAGGCACGTGCCTAAGGCCTCACGTAGCGGCGGTCCAGAAACAAAATGTCAATGTGGGTTGTGTTAGCAGTTCAGTGTTTGTGCCCATGGCCCCCAAACATCTTTAAACAGCTCTGTAGGTAAGTAGTAGCAGATACTTCAACAAACCTCACCTATAATACCACAAACCCTTTGTATTAGCCTCGGGTCAGATAATATCAACTTTGGTACTGACCTGATTCGATGAAAAGATGCACATATGGTCCCGGTACTCCAACTAAAATCTACAAGCATGACCAATTACTACCAAGCCACGTACTACCAACCAAGGGATAGGAAAACAAAAACTACAGACGTCCATGGTAAGTTCTTAATGGGTGGAAAAGCAGCCTAAATGAGCAGAATACTTTATATGGTTACCGGGGAAGATTCATATCAATATACGGATATGGTAGACAAATTAGTTTGTGACAGACTTGATCTACCAAACTTAAGTTATAAGCATAAATTACACTAGTTCGAATACAATTATAGTACATTTAACTCAGTCAGAAAACGCCATCGTGTTATAAGTGATATTTGTTCTGATTGACTTATCGTACAGAAGCATACATTCTATTAGACCGAAAAAGGTTTTAAAATCTCTTCCTCTAGCGTGCAAAAATAAAACAAATATCCTGGAATTTACATGAAGAAGAAAAAAGAAATATGCACTGTACACGCATTCAGTGACAAGCAAAACGTATGTAACTTATCCATCTTAATGTAAGATACATACTTACAAAATAAGATTGATGAACCAAGTCTTACGATACAGCATGAATATAATCCTGTACTCATTGGATTGTTTCAAACGTTTCTTGGTTGTAATGTGCGTGACTGTGCTCTTTATATTAACAACAGCTCTATCCCAAAAGAATGGCAGGAAGGATAATCATGTACATTTCAATCAACACAACCTAAGGGTGAACTGATTTTGAAGAATATTCTGTAGAATCAACATGGATCAATTTAGGTTTCTTCTTCCTTTATATCACATCTATATGTATTTGCTCTGGTTAACTACGTCAAATATCTATCTTTCTCTCATGATGGATTAATCAATTTGATCACGAGCTAGACGTTGATCAATTTGATCACGAGCCAGTAGCCGCCTTAGCTTTTAACAAAGAACTAATTATCATGGGAAGGTTTAGTATTGATTGATGGTATTGTCTCTGATATTAACCTTAAAAGGCATCGCAGGATACAAGACGAGGAACTTAATGAGGTAGTCAGTGTTCCACAAAAGTAACAGCCCATGATATCTCCACATATAAACTTCCTGCTCTGACGACCTTTTCAGATTATCATACCTTATTAATCTATCAGTGATTACCATTCCAAAGGTTCTAAAGATGCAACTTTGTAAGAATAAAACCTCAAAGAAAAAAAAATTCTCACTTTGATATGCAATGCTAAATTTTGTCAAAACTGTTTCAATATATTAGCTCACTAGCCTTCTTGACAAAAAGCCAGGATTATTATTTGTCTGTCTAGATCAGTTTTCTTACAACCCTAAATGAAGACGCTCTCATACATGCAGAATAATTAGACAATCAAAAAAGCTGTAATGCTATTCTAATACAATTGCGGATTCATAACGTAAACGAAAATTACTGTCATACATGTAAATGACTTACCTATTACCGGTTATGACGGAGCAAATGTGAAATCTCTCATTGTAAAACATAAACGGTTATCTTTCCAAGAATCCATCATCTCAAATTACGAGAACCAACTTATACGAATCCAGTACTTATAGGTCCACGTGAAATTATATATAATGGCACTAGTTACGCTGATGACCACGACATCTCTCAACACGTGATAGGTCTAATTATACATGTCCTACCAATATGCTGCATTTGTGAATGGATATGTACCCGACCATGCTAGTTTTAATTCCCCATTGATAACATTAACTTACTGATACTGTTGATATTATCATATCAATGAACACTAGCATATACGATCGGTCTAGATGATAAGATCTGCTCTGTCGTCCCTGACTCGCTTAAATAATAAAATTCCAGAATGATTAAAATTAACCAAATTATTCTAATCTCATTTTGGAAATTATTATTTAAATTAGCGCAATTATTCTTCGTTCATTAGGAAAAGAATGATCCATCTAACTAATGACCAGTATTCCTGTCAAGTTGCACTGTCAAAACTTACAGACCAGTGACTTCTAAAGCAGATAGAGCGAATGTTTGGCTCAATCTAGAATGGTTTTACAAAAGCATTAGAGTTGGTTGACCATTCGGTGTTTTCTAAATTACAATAATTAGTGAACAAGTTTTGTTCAAAATCAATTGCTTGGTTCAGATCCTATCTCGTTAACATACTCCTGGATGTTTGCACTGGTAAATATAATTTCTATTCAAGTAATATTGTAAGTGGTGTTAATCAATGGTATCTCTATCAGGGTATCATGATTCTCCACTGTTAATCAATCAGTTTTCGTTTTATCCAGCTTACTATAGCGATGATTGCTTTACTGGTGATTCTCTACTACACACAACTGGTAAATGTTTTTATTTTCTATTGAAAATAATCTTCAAATCGACTTCAAACATTTATCACTTTGGCGTTAAGAATACAAAATGCATTTTAATGGATCTCAAACGACAATAGGCACACGGCAGCGGATTTACTTCTAACTATAACTGGATTTGACATGTCAAGTGTTAAAAATTAAAAATAAAAACTTCAAAAAATATCTAGATTGAACAACAACTCAACTCCAATTAATACTTGTGCAATGGCCATGCAAACAAATAACTCTTAAAATTATTGTCAAATAACTATACCTGCTAGACAATGGGGACACACATTTAACATAATCTCTCCATGTTTGTCAAAATGACCGTTGCTTTAGGACTCCCTCTATTGTTCACTTCTACAATGGCTTGCTTTACACAAACGTGATATTTATAGTAAAGGAATTAAGTATCTTACAAATCTTTCTCCAGATTACACCTCTAACCTACCGGTATTCTAACAAAAATTATCAAATACTGAGCATAATCTACGATCAATAACTAATAACACCCTTGATTTTGAGGTTGAAAGCGAACAATTGCATAATGTATTTTACTTTATCATTACCTCCCGTTTAGAATCCCTTAACAACGATGATATACAATTCAGATTCCATTGCTTCTCTTAAAAGGTTTTTCCAGAAACTCTTTCTAAACCAGCTGGATTCATATATGAAAGCCTCCAAAACGGATGGTTATTGATGTATCCAGACATAATCTTTACTTGTTTTATATTATTTATGTATATCTGGCTTGTGTCGTACTGAGATGTAGATTACTGCATATAATATATTATTCACACACACACACACACTCACACACACGCACAAATATATATATATATATATATATATATATATATATATATATATATATATATATATATATATATATATATATATATATATATATATATATATATATATATATATATATATATATATATATATATATATATATATATATATATATATATATATATATATATATATATATATATATATATATAGATATATATCGTTACGTAAAATTTTTTCATCTTATATCCACCCAGACACTCACTCACACGTACGCACTTATACAAACATTCGTGTACACACACACACACACATACATACATATATATATATATATATATATATATATATATATATATATATATATATATATATATATACACATACATGCATATACATATACGTATACATATACCATTTTTTGTAATCATCGAAGTGCATAAAGAATGCATTATGCACATACTGCGTGATTATCAAATGCTATGATTTATACCTGATATGAAAGACTCATTTTAATCAACAGAAGATGGATCTGTTATGATTGCCTTATATACGCGAAGGCACTAAAGTTTACCTGTCATCGTTGATGATAAATCATAATGTATTAACATGACGTTTGCTAATATACGTTGTCTGCGGTTAATATTCAAGTTGATGTAATAAGACAGTTATATGATTCATTGCCAATTCTGATTACGTATTACAGCATATACGTCTGAGGTCTTCTGCACTGATAATATTAACCATTGCAATATCATTACAAATTAGATGTATGTCGTCTCACTTTCAT
>JAEAOA010001404.1:10000-25000 GCA_016746295.1 Potamilus streckersoni
ATGGTCGCCGACTTTATACTTTACATTTATAAAGGTATATTGATATATTGATTGCATTTTCAACAAATGATATTTGTATTTCGAAACATTTAAAAACAGCTCCATCATTTTACACTAGCCTATTTGGCGTCTCAAAATCTTAAACCCTTGCGTCAGAATGGTTTAACTTGCCCCAGAGCGACAACACTCGAGCGTAACGATCAGAGTAAAATGAGTAGACTCGTTGGTATAGAACGATTTCGACCATCTCTGAATTCTAAACAACTCATCTGATCCTGCTCTTCATATTTACTCACAAATTCTGCTTTGTTTCTTTTCTTGTTATTTTAGTAACTGTCACTTTTGTGTTCGATTGTAGATTACTAATGACGCCACTGATAATGTAGGCGCCATCGTTTACATTTTTCTATTGATGTTAACTCCATTTTGTATATGTAAACATATTTTGTGGCAATTAGGTTATTTGCTGTCGCCTGCTAACACTTAGCAAATGTATAGCTTTAGATGAATAATATGATAGATAGCGAAACAAAAAACTCAAACAATTCAAACAAAAACAAAAACAAAACCGAATCAAGCATCCATCTAATGAAGGAGCCATACAACAAATGAATTTCTTATATGGTTTATACCAGAAAAAACAAATGAATGACTTCCGTTAACAGAGGTGCATTGTCTGCCACGATATAGTCCGGTATTCCTATCGAACTAAAATACTTGACCTACAATTTTAAACAAAAGCAGCATTGCATTGATTTTTTTATCACTAATGGAAGCATGTAATGTTGAGAAGAAATGAACTTAAATAACATCGAATATATTGATCATTTTATTTGGTATCACTGCACTTGCAGATTCCCTCACTATAGAAGTCAAATATAATATTTAGTGGTAAGAAAGTTAAGGGCTTAGCAAAATCGTTCATACTGTACACATCCTGTTTCATTTTGTTTTCATTGTTTTGGTAAAGAGTATAGACTGCAATGTGTTGCATTTTAAATCAATAAAACGAGAAATGATCGTTAAACTCATTTTTTGAACTTCGTAATGAACTGTTTATCATAAATTCCTAAATTCAAAGTAAACTGCCAAATGGTCAGTCCAATGGGAAATGTCAAGTACTCATCTGTAATGATATGTCATTGCTATAATAAATTATTTTCATTTAATCATACTAAAGAAATTCCAGGTCCAATTCAGTTGGAATACGTGGGTTTATGAGCATGTCTTTTCATTGGCAATATATATATATATATATATATATATATATATATATATATATATATATATATATATATATATATATATATATATATATATATATATATATATATATACATAATAATGTTGTATGTGTGTGCGTATATATATATATATATAAATATATATATATATAAATATATATATATATATATATATATATATATATACGCACACACATACAACATTATTATGTTTTTATTAATATTGGAAACGTATTATTATTGTTATTATTATTATTATTATTATTATTATTATTATTATTATTATTATTATTATTATTATTATTATTATTATTATTATTATTATTATTATTATTATTGATGTTATTGCTACTGCATTTGCTACTGTTTATTGTGCTAGCTGTTCATCAGCGCAGTTTTGCATTTTTTTTTTGGGTTGTTGAAATAAAGTTAATTCAATTCACATTAACTATTTTAAAACTACGATATTTGCTTCGATAAGCTAATTTGTATAATATTGTAAATGAGGCAAGTATTGTATCGGGGTATTATAGGATGTTAAAGTGCATCAAATCATGTCACAAGCTTGGGAATTTCATTTCCTATCTCTACTCCAAGTTTAAATTGTTTTTAGGAAAAAAGTTTAATATGATAGGAAATTGGCTAAGTTTTTTCTTGTTCATTATTTCGATAACTTTTGACACTATCAGGAACGTTTATGGCATAAGGTAATATTTATTGATTAACATTCATGTG
Source organism: Potamilus streckersoni (assembly GCA_016746295.1). Lineage (NCBI taxonomy): Eukaryota > Metazoa > Mollusca > Bivalvia > Unionida > Unionidae > Potamilus > Potamilus streckersoni. The sequence goes on from JAEAOA010001404.1 coordinate 11,980, forward strand.
TAACTTAGATGCAAAAAGGAAAGACGTAAGCAACAGAAAAGCTTATGATTGTCATAGTTACGTTAATATTTAGGCCCTTAATAAAATCTAGGAATTTTTATATCGTACGTTGCTTGTACAAACTCTGTCTGTATCCTTTCTATTTGATCTAGTACCTATGAAATTTTTGATAATGAGATAAGACGCCGTTAAGGGTAAATGAAATGTACCATGCCCTTATTGCTTTCATCAGATGTCCTATCGAGTTAGCATATTACGATATTACATAAACTATTTTCAGGGACTAATAGGTTACTTCTCCGGTCAACATGTATATTAATTTTGCATATAACCGTTCAATGTTACCTTGTCGTTTAATGCCAGATCATAATATATTGGTTGCCTCATTCATGATCATTTCTTAAAAATACCTGCACAGCATTCGTTTATTAGTGTAATACCCACATCTGTTTAATTTATATAAGATATCGGGCATGGATTACGAAATGGAACTTCGAACGTCTTTTATATCCGTAGAACTGATCAAACAAATATGATCTTCTACTGGACGAACCTTGCTCTTATGCAAGCGCGTCTGCATTGTACCTGACCAATCCATAAAATATCGCTCTGGCAGAAACTGACATTTTAATAATAATAATAATAATAATAATAATAATAATAATAATAATAATAATAATAATAATAATAATAATATCAAGATATCAATTTTAAAAGAAAGAAACGATAACATTAATTTTTGTAGAATATATTGAAATCTCTAGTTATTGGAAGACAAAAACCTGCAAATTTAAGAGAGTGCTATAATATTGATTTGGATTGTAGGAGAAGCATGGCCCAATCAATAATTCTTATCCTGAATATAATAGGACATTGAAATGAATTTAGATTAAGCATTATTATCGTTTCCTCAGCTTGACTTGGTGATGTAAAAACCTAATTAATAGCCTAGGTCGGAAGTTCAGCATCGGAGAACGAAATTAATTTAATCAATAAAACCTTATTAATTTCGTTGTGATGCTGGGAACAAAGTAATTGAAAATCAAGGAAATTAGTTTGAGAGTTCGTAATGTGAATGACCGCTTACTTAGGAAAAGTACTGACCACACACTCACACTCTTATCTCCCCCAAACTTGATATAAAGTTAAAATTGTCCTTGACTAGCACGCAAGAGACACGCGTGACTTTTCAGATGCATTAGACAGACCTCTTTGACCTTGGATGAAAAATACTCATGATCAAGCAGTTTCCAGAAAATAGAAAAGGCCTTGAGCTGCTTTGGTCTCAGTGTAATTCCAAGCTCAGAAGAGTGTCATGTCTATTTCTTACAGGTAAGAAAATTATGCTTTATACTCGCTTTTGAAAGTTAAAGATTTTATAGTGAGTTGTGATATTCTTCTGAATTATTTTATTTTGTCAATGTAATGTAATAGTGAGTTCTCTTTTCTACTACGAAATATTTTACTGATTTAATATTTTACTGAATTGATGTTCATTATATTTATAATATAATATTATTGAGTTTCCTTCTTCCACAATCATAATGTAATGAAATATTTTACAGCGTCGATGTTCATTAGTATTTGTTTGAAATCATTACTAGCTTCATGTTATAATCCAATTGAGAATAAATATATATTCTTTAAAAAATAGTTATAACATTCACAGATCTTTTTCAGGTCGTTACCTTACATTAAATAAAATAAGATACATTTATTACAGTTATTGAATTTTAGACTCTTTGAATATTTAAATCACTTGTATTCAAAAATGCAGAAAAATGAATGGACAAATGAAATAGTAGATTGTAGAAGAACTATTTAATAAGTATTGTAATATGTATTGTATGTAGTTTCAACATAAATAAATTTACATGTTTTAACTTTAAAATGTATATATATATATATATATATATATATATATATATATATATTATATATATATATATATATATATATATATATATATATATATATATATATATAAAGTGCGATTCCAAGCCCAGAAGAGTGTCATGTTCATTTTTACGTTATGGTCCTTTTTCGTCCCAAAAGCGTCCAAAAAAAAAAGATGTAACCGTATCTACCCCTCTAAGTGCCCCTTTTTTTTAAAGAATGCGAACTTTTTCCTTCTCGAATTTAAAACGAGGACGTTTAAGAAAACTCTAAAAAAAAAACAAATTTTCTTATATAATGATTGGGGAGGATGAATTTTTTTCTTCGATTGAATAATAGAGATGGAAATTTATAAAAAATTGGTGGATGAATATCATGAATAGGGGTGCAAAACACAAAAAAGCCCAAGGGGACTCGCCCAAATCATGCCCAGCAGACTTGCCTTTTATGGATCCCCTTGGCCCCAAAACCAAAATACGCCCTATTCCAAGACCGTTTATTCTTCAACTGCCGCCCCTGTTCCATTTGTCCGAAGCAAATCTCAGCCCCCGTAACCTGTATTTTTATTAACAAGACATTTGTTCATTTTATTATACTCCTTCTTTTTGGGTTTTTCTTTGATTTACGCGACTACGATTAAAACCCGAGATGTTCTTAAGCAGAATTTCCCCAAATACAAGTCCCAAAACCAGAGTTACAGCCTTCCCAGTGATCCCGAGTACAAAAAAAAAAGTAAGTACTTTAAAATGGCAAAAATTTACGTAGTGCCTAAACTTATGCTTTTTAGCCGTTTTTTAAATTACCATGATTAAATAACCGACATTTTTTTTCTTGGGAGTGAAAATTTTTTCTGGAAAAATCCGTTTCCTACACAGGTATGCTGTTATTACTTTGTGCTTTTAAAGGGATCTCTCGAATCATGAAAAATGGTAATCTTTTTGTATAGGGGCAACTTTTATGATTTATAGAAGTAAAGTTTTAAATGCTTTTTCCATTTTTCTTCAAAAATGCAAAAAAAGGGTATGAATCACAAACAGTACTTTTTAAAATAAGGGCCCAATCTGGAAACTGAATTAAAATTGGGTTTGAACTAAATACCCTTTTTTGATTTTTAAATTTTGAAGGACTATCTAACCCGTCTTTTACAAATTGCAAATAACAAAACTATCCCAAATCAAATCTTGTTGGCAGTTGCATTACAAGGTTTAAAACCAGCTATTAAAACTATTGTAATGAATCAAAACCCAACAAACATGGATGATTTAAGGAAAGTAGCAATAAAAGCCGAACAATCGATTGATTACACTGATGATAATAATAATTCGTCCACACTTAATGCACTTTGAGAGGAACTTAAACAAATTAAAGATGAAATTAAAGCAGTTAGCTCAGAACAAAACATGGAAAACAATTCATTCTCTCAATCTTTCTTTATCTGAGTAAAAGCCTCAATTTCGTTCTCAAAGACCTAACTATCAGCATCATAATTTGTCTTATCAGCCAGCCAAATATTTCTCCAGTTCAATATCCACACCTCTCTCTAACTACAGACATGAAAAACCTCATGATGCGTACTACCATTCACACCTACATGGTCGTTCCCAGACATTTGGTCTTGGATATGGAAAATCTATGATATCACGAAAAGGTAGTCGGCAGAAATAAAGGGTTATTTTTGTCAAAAAAACGGGTCTTTTTCACGGTATGCTTCCATTACAACAACAAATAATTTTTGTGCCAATCGGGGACAAAATCTTGCTCAACAAACTCACAGCCTGTTAATTGGCCCCCATTCATAAAAATCGATTCCATCAGTCAGAGACAAGGAAACACATCACTTGTTGATTCTGGACCCAAACTACCGCAATTAAAAAAAATTTCTTCCCTTTGTTTAATTCTGTCATACAAACTTAAATATTTTCTTTTGTAGGAGCCGGGGCGAAAACCCAAAAAACTGGTTTAGTTCAAAAAAAAATTTGGGGAGGCCTATTTTTTCCCATGCTTTTGTTGTCCTGCTTCAAAATTGAATATTGGGTATAGTTTTTTAACGAATAAAAGGTGTCGTGATTTAGTACACAAACCCTATTCTAGATGAATCAGCATCATAAAAAAATTTTTTTGAGTCTGGTCTCGACGCACAAATCGGTCTCTCAATTTTAAAATTCGATCGTTGGGCATTCGTTAATAAAAATTCCCAAAAGGCACTCTGTATTACTTGAACCTTGCTACACTTGTCGAAAATAACTTTCTTCCGGGAGGACAATTTTGACTGTTTTCCAAACAAAATTTACAAAGACATTAACCCTCTCCATCCCATACTATCCTCCCCCGTATAGCCGTGTTGCATCCTACCCCAAAACAAATTTCCCTCAAGGCGTTTTGGCCAAAAAGGCTCCCCTGACATGGGAACACACAATCTATAAAGCACAAGAAAAAATTTAATTTTGATTTTCGCTCTTCAGACTTGAGGAAACCCCCAACACAGAATTTACAGCATTTTTGAATCAGCGTGGGATTTTTTGAAATAATTAAAAACGAATTAGGTAATACCAATGTATTCACCACCGCAAAAAAACGGGACCCCTTGCCAGTTCGTTGTCAACCTATGTGCACACCCCCCAATAAAAGAAATTGAAGAAAAGTGGGGGTTTTGCACCACCTAATAAACCCCAGTTTTTATTTAAATTCCTTTGTTTTGGTCAAAAAAAAAAATGGCGACATCGCTTTGTTTTGAATAGGAAATTTTTATAAAACCCCAATGACTTTCCCTCTTCCCGTTTTAAAAGATGTCATAGATCCGTAGGTCAAACTAAACCTGTTTTTTTAGACTTTAGTTTTTAATTCAGCTTTGGAAATTTGGAATGGAAAATAAACAAAAACTGAGTTTTTTCATACCCACGCGGTCTTTAAAAAGGGAAAGTTTGCCGTATGGATCGAAGCCCCTGCCCCCTATTGTTCTTCTAGGTCCTTTTTTTGGGTATCCCTTGGGTTTCAGTATGTCTGCTTATCGTTTTAAACTTTATTTTCTCCAATCTTTAAAGAACCCCAACATCTTACCTTTTTTTAATGTTTAGTCAAGCAAACTTGACACTCAAAACTTCCAAATTTGTTTTTGCAGAAAATTGAAGTTGTTTATTTTGGGTCATAAATTCTCTACAAAGGGTAAAAAGTAGGAATCAAAAATTGAAGCAGTAAAAAATTTTTTTTTCCAAAACACAAAAAGTTGGGTTTTGTTTGGTTTGTGAATTAAAACAAAAAATTTTTTTTTAAAAGGGTTTTTCCCCATAGCTCCCCTTTTAAATGGGTTATTGCCAAAAGACATTCCCTTTCTTTGGAAAAAAATGTCAAGAATTTGAACAAAAAAACAGCTCGGACTTCAGTCCTGTTTTGGGTTTTTTTTGATTTTAAAAAACCATTTAGCCCTTATGATTAGTGGCACCCCTTAGGGTATAGTTTTCTCGATGGAAAAAGGTAAGGAAAAAGTTATTGCTTAGGGGGAAAGGCTTTTCGGACGCGAAGCAGTGGTCTTACTGTCAAAAATTTTTGTTTTTTAGAAGGCAAAAACAATCTTTATTGCCCAACGAATCACTGCCATTACGTCCAAGGATTTGGGGGTTTTTAAAACGTTAAGCATATTCAAATAGACAAATTTTTTTGGTCACTTCGTTTACAAGAATCGCTTTGTATTGTATACCCAACTAAAACACAAATGCTGACCCCTTTTTCACGTGGTTTTATACAAAACATAACACTCCCTTGAAGGGGAACCCCCCAAAAAACCCAACACTTTCCATACTCAATCACAACCATCGTTTTTTCTTTTCAGAACGAAAAATAAAGTTACATTTTTTTACAAAAAGGAAGACCCCCAATCAAAAACCGGAAAACCCCAAATGATAACCACACAGTGTCTTGTCTGATTTTCCAGAATCGCCAATTCCCCGGCGAGTGCCTGTTTTTAAGGGAATTTTTGTTTATTAGAGAAGGTATTCCCAAGATAATACTCGTCGCGAAAAAAGAAAATTCCGTAGAACAATAGAATAACTTTTTTTGGTGTTTTACATCATTTTTTCGCCACTCGAAACACGTTAAACAGATCGTTAGAAACAAGACATTACCAAAAAATTTTTCGAAGGATGTTTTTGTTTATCTGATTCAAAAGCAGGGGGTTGTTTTTTTGGGGTCAAAAAAAAATTCAGTATCAAAAAAAAAGTTTTTTGGGCCCTAAAAAAATTTTAAAAATGGATATTAACCGTATGTTCTCAGTTAAAACTCATTAAACGAGATACAAATGCTCAAAAGGCTCCATTACACCCTTGCCCCCCAAAGATGTTTTTTCTCGATGTAAATGGACTTTTTGTGATTCCAAAAGTAAGGAAGGTTTTCGTAATTTTTGGTGCAGTAGTTTGTAATTGGTGGAGCCTTTCCCCATTGTCCAAAAACGGAATGGAAATTCCCAAGTTTTGTAAAAACGAGTTTTCCTCGTAGGTGCACTGAAACTTGTTAGTGCCCGAGCAAAAATTTTTTCCCCGTTGCTTGCACTCTGTAAAACATTTAATTCACGCCCCCATAGTTATACCACCTAAAAAAAGCCCCCGAAAACGCTTAAAAGTAAAAATGAAACGTCCAGTGAAATGATGGCATTCCGAATGAGCCCAGCAACTAACTCAACTTGTTATTCGCCTTATTACATAGTCTTTGGGAAAGAAATGACCTTACCTTTAGATGTATCTCTTACCCCTCGAGAGACTGCACAGCAAGAAACAAAACAATATGTAGATCAGTTAGTTCAGAGATTGAAAGTAGTTCAGGAATTAGCTAAAGCGAATACACGCGAAGCGCAATTCGCAACCAAACTTAGGTTCGATCAGAAAACTAAAGAACCATCCTTTCGCGTTGGAGATTATGTCCATATACAAATCGCACACATAACCGTAGGGTTGTCAAAAAAACTTTACCCCCGGTGGGAAGGTCCATATTACATCACTGAATTAGGTCCGAATAACACCTACAGATTACGTCGTTGTTCCGATAATAAGGAGATGAAATCACTTGTACACGCCAACAGACTTAAGCATTATAAAGATCCTAGGGATTATACGAGACCCGACGCCAGATACAGCCGACACTTTCACACAAAAAGCTCAGACATCACACGATCAATCGAGCAATGATCACTGACAACAGTACTGAATGGTACTCAGTTGACAAACTATTGAAATCCAAATGGATTTCTGGGAAGAAACATTACTTGGTAAAATGGACCGATGGATCCAAGCCATCATGGCAACCAACAGAAAACGTTTCTTCAGCATTAAAAGAAGTATTTCACAGAAAACGCACACAATCGAATACACGTCGTACACGACTAGGTCGAATATTTCGTAATTGAATTCAATACGAAATTCAGAAGAAAATTTGTTTGTAAATGGGAGAAATGATTATAGTCCTATTCTCCATTCCATTCTTTCTTCATACCTTCTATTTCGTTTTCTTCTTTCGGGTACCCAATTCTCTCAAACCTTCCTTTCTCTTTAAGGTATGGATGGAATATGGATTTGGTTCGTAGGGTTGTATTCTTTTTTCACTCCGAATTCAGTGTCCGCAGTAACAGAACAAAAACAATTTACGCTAAAGGTTATCTCTAGCCGCTCCCACTATTTTATGAAACAGCCGATAAGTGGATTTGCACTTTCAAATCAGGCTTTTAAGGAATTATTCAGTCGAATTTATCGAATATTGACACAGAGATTTGAAATGTAGCTACATAAATGATATTCTTTCAAGCTTAAAGTCAATACGAATTACAATGAATATGCAGTTTAATGTAACAATCTCATTAATGAATTAGTTAATTCAGAAAAGTGTTTTGCATTCTTCAAATGTATCATGAGAGAAGTTTGCCCTTCATTGATAAAATAGGTAAATATCTATTTGGAATGCTGACAATGAAAACATCACACCATTTAGCAAGTTATACAAATATGCTAAATCAACAGAGTAATGAAATTTAAATATTCGGTGTTATTGCTCGATAGGGAGATGATTTCTCCTCCTATACTTGACAAGTTGATAATAGAATTAGAACATGTTAACGGCGATTGATCTAAACTCAAAACGCTTATACTTTTAGAGCAAGCGATGCTTGCCATTGTCGAAATATTCGTGAAGAATATTAGAAAATAGAAGAAAGGATTGCGTTTTAAAAGGTTGGGGGTAGTGAATTAGTCCCCAGCAAATTTTTTAACCCGGGGAGTCACCTGCTATACTGATTTCACGTGTTGTAATGGGAAATTTTTCAATCAAATTGAACGCGTTTATTGATTCATGTTATTCCTGAAGCCAGGAACACGCTCATTTTTTTTTTTTTTGCAAAACTAAACATGTGCCTATTTGCGCTACATACCCCTTTTTCCCGATGACATTAAATTTTTTTTTTTTGAAAACTACGAATAAAATTTTAACGTTCTTGGTTTACAAGAATCATACCCCAATTTTTTCCACACAATTTTAGGGTCTTCCTAAAATTAAAATTTTATGTCTCTGATTGAAATATATATTGGGAAGTCATAATTTCCCCTTTAATAAGGAGCATCACTTCAAAATATGAAAAACCCCTTTTTATTGCGCGTTTATCCCAGGGCAAAGAATTTGACGGAATTAAAGTTCAGATAAATTAAAAAGAAGTTTTGCAATCTTATTAATGTTCTGCTGACATTATTTAAAATGAAATAGAAATAATAATAATATAAAAGAAACATATTTTTTTTCATTCCAGATTCTCACTATTGTACTTGAACTTCATTGAATGTGTCAAATGTGTTTTCGTAGGATTCCCTTGAATAAAATCTTTCTTTACCATACTGATGTCACATCACGTATTATCCTGTCATATTGCATATTTTATTGTTTTCTTAATATTTTGTTTTTCTTCATTCTTCATCGAGGTACTACACGGTAAATTGTTGTCTTTTCCTAGTTCTTAACTTTGTCAGTGCATTGTATTTTGGTCTTTTTAATATTTTTACTTCCTTGTTTCATTGTAATCTCTTTTGCAATTTATATTGTCTCCTTATTGCACATTTTATGGTACGTTTTTCCATGTATCTTTTATAATGTCTATTCTAGTGCATTGTCAATGTACCTTGCAGTTTATTAATTATGATACATTTTATTTTATTCTTTTTTTTGAATTTTTGCAATTTATAAACTTACCAATGCATTATAATTTTTTCATCTACCTAAGCATTGTAATTTTTGATTTTTAATATTTTTCTTTCTTCTTCCTCGTAGACTTATCATTTTTGTTACTAGCCTCGAGGTAGCGGCTAAATTAACCAAGAGGTATTATCAAGATATCAATTTTAAAAGAAAGAAACGATAACATTAATTTGTGTAGAATATATTGAAATCTCTAGTTATTGGAAGGCAAAAACCTGCAAATTTAAGAGAGTGCTATGATATTGATTTGGATTGTAGGAGAAGCATGGCCCAATCATTAATTCATATCCTGAGTATAATAGGACATTGAAATGAATTTAGATTAAGCATTATTATTGTTTCCTCAGCTTGACTTGGTGATGAGAAAACCTAATTAATAGCCGAGGTTGGAAGGTCAGCATCGGACAACGAAAATAATTCAATCAATCAAGCCTTATTAATTTCGTTGTGATGCTGGGAACAAAGTAATTGATAATCAAGGAAATTAGTTTGAGAGTTCGTAATGTGAATGACCGCTTACTTAGGAAAAGTTTGACCAACATACCTCTTTCTCCCCCCCAAATTTTATAAGTTAAATTGTCCTTTCTAGCAACCGGGGCCGCGTGACTTTTCGTCTTTAGACAAAAACCTCTTTGGTCCTTTTTTGTTAAAAAAACTCATGATCGCGCCCAGAATTAAAAAAGGCTTTGAGCTGCTTTGGTCTCGTGTAATTCCAAGCTAGAAGGTGTATGTCATTTCTTTCAGGTAAAAAATTTGCTTTTTCTCGCTTTTGAAGTTTGTTTTTTTTTGTGGTTTTGGTATTTTCTGAATTATTTTTATTTTTATTTTTTGTAAAATTTAGTTCCCCTTTTTTTTAAATGAAATATTTTTGATTATTTTAGAATTGATGTTTCTTTTATTTTAATTATTTAAAATTTTTGAGTTTCTTCTTCCACTACTAAGTAAAGAAATTTTTACGCTTCGTGTTCTTATTTTGTTTTAAAATTTTTTATTCTTTTAAATCTAATTGGAATTTTATATTTTTTTAAAAAATGGTTAAACCCAGTCTTTTTTGGGGTTCCTTACTTAATTAAAAAAAATAATTTTTGTTATTTAATTTTAGGGTTTTGAAAATTTAAAAAATTGTTTTCAAAATGAGAAAAAAGAAGGGGCAAATGAAATAGAGATTGCAGAAGTACTATTTAATAAGTATTTTAAAATTGTATTTTATTTGTTTCAACTTTAAATAATTTAAAATGTTTTTTTAAATTATTTAAAATTTATTTTAAATATATATATTTTTTATATATAATATTATATATATTTTTTATAATATATTTTTTAAAAAAAAAATATATAAATATATATATTTTAATATCAAAAATGGATTCAAATCAGAAGGTGTCATGTCTATTTTTACAGTTCTCGGTCCTTCTCTACCAAAAACTCCCCACAAAAAGATTAACCCTATTAAACCCATCATAAGTGACACCTATTCTTAAAATGTAACTTTTCTTTTTTCTGTAATTAGACCAGAAGAAGGTTGTAATAGAAAAATTAAACAAAAAAAACAGAGTTTTCCCTTATAATAAAAATAATTTAAAATTATTAAAGTAAATAAAAAAATAACAAAAATATACTACTATATACTTTAAAACTTCCTATACTATAATAAAAAATTTTAAAAAGATATTGTTCCAAAAGGCAAAAAACCCCTGAAATTGTTTTAATTTATTCTTAAATGTATTCTTTTACTAGATTAAACCAAAAAAAAGACCCTAGTTCTTTGGCTGTAGTTTAAGAAGCTTTTAAAAAATTTGGGAAAAAGTTGTTTGAAAGCCCATATCCCCTAAACGGGGTTTTTTAAATGGCTTTATATAAACTGACTGAACCTTTTTTAATTCCAGATGAAATTTAAAAATTTTATCTCATGGTTAAAAATGTTGGTTTGTTTAGGATGTTTATTCTGGAGTAAAAAGCTTTTTCCTTTTTTTTTTTTCAATTAGAGAAGAGAAAAGAAAGAAAGATTTAAAAAGCAAAATATGATACTAACATGACGGTGGGGTAGCAGGCGTTGAATTAAAGGGATATTGTGGGAAATGTTTATTTATATACTCATCTTTACTTCTATCTTTCCACTTGGAGACGAATCTTTATCAATTTAAACAGTGAATAACTTTACACGTTTCGGGATCGGAACTTATCATCAGCTCATCCCGGATCGGTTACAGTGATGTGTTCTCTTTCATAATGCACGTACATCAGCTGCCTAAGTTGCAAATATCATGAGTGCTTTGATGTTCGGTAATAATCCAAACGGAGCGAAACCAAACATCTAGAAGAAATATTATTTCCCGTGTGTTGTCAATGCTGAAGCCTAATTATAGTAATGCATATATTTTCATCTTCTTATAAGTACTTTAGACAAAATCATAGGTGCATGTGTGTTTGTATGAAATAATCTACAATAAGAGTAATCATTGAGATATAATGGCCTGTAGTAATTCATACCAAGTCAAGTTTGCTCAACTGTCTCTCGATCACGCATGCCTTCAGATACATTTTAGACATAAAGAACTTTGTTTTTCAGACGACAATGATCTATATTTGCTAAACATATAATAAAGGTATTGATAGCTCTCAGATTTCATCTAGATTTTCGCGCATCTAACTAGCTGATCCATTAAAACACCGCACTGCTATATCACAACAAGAGGCTATAAAACAAAATTAGATTCTCGTCGTCATATATCATTCATAAATGATTATTATTGCTTGCGGTTTGAATGGCTTGTTCTCAAAAGTACACAAAAATGGGTGTATTGACTAGATTATGCTAGTTAGGTATTTTTTAAAACTTTTAATTGTCGAAAAGCGACGCGGAGAAAATAGTTCTTAAACAAAACCATTTCTTCTGTTATTGATATTCTCAATGTTTCCATTGCATGTCTAAAGTTTTAATACGTATGAAACTGCGTTCCCATTTTTGTTTTGATGATTTAAGGCAATGAACGTTAATTTGTGAAATAGTGAATTTTTGAACTGAAATAAGTTGCAATAATGTCTTTCATGCTTGTCTCCCGTACCATTGGGGCCCGTCATCCTTTTTTTGTCTCGTGGTTTCCCCCTTAAAGAGCTTCGAAGACTTTCTTTTTTTTTCCCCACTTTTGAAAGTCCCTTTTAAAGGGGATTTTTAAAATTTTGAAAATTTTTGTAACTTTGAACCTATTATAATTTAACGCCGTTTTTAAAGCAAAAAAAATTCAGTGAAATCTTGCGTACCTAGATGAACCTTTAAGGATATAATAGAAAAGGGGCTGACAAAAATGCCTTAGATGTATACCAATTCAAATACAGCTCGAAAATCATACATTAGAATCCGCTGTCAACTAGGATAATGTTTACTGATTTGCTGTCGAGAAACCAATTGGAAAGCCTCAATGAAGTCTGTTGTTCCGTTTTCCAGTGTACAAAATCCTCAATGAGGTCTGATGTTCCATTTTTTAGTCAACAAAAGGTCAATTGGAAAATACATTAACAGTTTGATAACCAGACTGAGAAAGTCTGTAGAGGTGCATGAGCAGTATTTTGGGAGCCGAACATGTTAAGAAAAGAACATTTTAGAGAACAAAACAAAAGAACAATATCCATCTTATTATTAGATACTACACGTCAACAAGATGAAATTATTTTGTTTGACAAATTTATGACAAGGTTTTAAGGTTTTTTATAAAATCTCACAATTGAGAAAAATCTTTTTTTTTCCCTTTTAAATCATTTATTATATATCAGATAAAACATTATTATCTGTATGTATTTGCAACAAATTTAGCATATAATAAACTTAAAACGTAATAACATAACATTAACTCGGCATTTTTATATATGTTGCTTCACTCAATACCATATAAAGTATTTTGCCGAT